>CM023486.1:12699677-12723400 GCA_013339685.2 Hyalomma asiaticum | reverse complement strand
CCACGGCGTTGTGTATAATTCCTTCTTTTTGCTTTTCTTGTGTGTAACTACCATCAGTGTGTACTTTGCGCACTTTGCAAATTCATTAACACATCGGCCATCGTTTACGTTGTACTAGTTAAATGAGCAGAATATATCGAGCTTGACTGCATGCTCTGTGCAGTGTGTCGGATGTATCACTGACGTTCGTATGAGACTATGGCGTTGATATAAGCCCACATGTGCGTATTCTGATATTTAACAACTAATTTATTTATAACCAATAAGTGCAAAAGAAGGGCACGTAGAGACATAGTCATCGCAGTATTTCTTGTCATGCGGAAAGGCAGCACGTGCATGTCTTTCCTGCGCTGCAGGAAATGGCAGACATTCAAGTACAATGGTGGCGCCGCGCGTCCTCGCTACGTTTGTTGCGTGCAGTGCAGCATTTCGCTCGCGTTTTTAGCTAGGGTGGGTTGGTCAGCCTCTCCGAAATCCTCTGCTACAGGCAGCTGGCAAGAGAACACACGCATACCAGCATACTCCATAGGCTGCACCAGGCTGCACTTAACAAATGCAGTCCCGGCTAGTGTCCCCGCCATTGTGCATAAATGTTTGCCCCGCAGAAATGCTGTCTTCCACGTTTTGCGACAACCACAAAAAAGAAAGAAAAACGCGCATATTCTGCCTAGAAGTAACGTAGCACATGCTGAGCTAGCAGCAACTAAAAATAAAAAAGTGTGTGATGGGGTGGACGCGCGTCCCTTCCCGAACTGACCACACTCGTCACGGCCCCCCCCTATGCACGTCCGTTGTGGGCATCTACAGTTTGCAAAGAATGTCGTTCTGCACCTGCTTTTGGTGCATTGGTGGCCCTTCGGAGGGGGAGACCGCGCCGTTTTCGGGGAAGTTTTCGCGCTCTCTCGTCGCGGCTGCCCTGCTACCAACATGGAAGGTGTACGAACGAGTCTCAATGAGTGCACGCAGTCTATCTGCGCGTGTCGGCGCATGTACCGCATTTATCGATCATTCAAGTTGACTGCGCGATTCCTTGGCCAGTGTACCTCCTAAGCCAATGCCCATGCCAACTGTGACATCGGTTGTATATGAACACAAGCCAGCGCCTTTTGGTGAAACTACAGTGTCGTCGCCGAATTTGTATTGCTGACTCACAGCTGAAGAGTGCACTGCGGATGCCGAAATTCGGTAAGTTGCTGGCCAGTTTTCAGAATGGGGCCTGGCACTTTTTGTTGCGATGTTAAACCACCAGTTCCACCTTTATATATTTTTGTGTCGTGAGGTGCATAGGCTCTATATTTTCGAATAAAGAGCCTACGCACGTTGTCCCAAAGCAATTTTACTTGATATAGTTAATCCTGTGCTTGTATCAAACACCCACTGGTGACTTGCAGTTCTCGTTCCATTTTTTTTTTTCTTGCCCGTATTTTTAAAGGTAACGTACGTGATACCGAACACGCGCTCCTTGGTGCAGGACACGTGCGGCAGTTCGGCACGCGATGGCATATTTAAAGTAGCCTTGAAAAGATGTTCCTCCTCTATCTGCTTATAATGCACCTTGCACCCATCATTTAAGGACATTTTTGCCTAAAGGCCCCATCACTGGTGTATCGTGTTAGCTCACGTCTACATGTTTTCCTTTCCAATGTATGCGAAAAATATGAAATTTATTATAATGCAAAATGCAGCTATTTCCACTAATGTGCAGCTTTTAAAATTGCTTTGCAACAAAACCTTTACTCATGTTCCTTTTTTTCCTTGGGTATATAAAGCGACACGAAGCCAAGATCTGGGGGTTGAATATTGAACATAGATTCATTATATTTAAAAGGACTACTTTCTTTTGCTATTTTCTAAAGTAGTGCCCGATTAGGAGATGTTTCTGACATATCTTGAATTTCTGCGTTTGTTCATGAGCCGCACATAAGTTGCATACAATGATAGTATAGTGCTGATGTGCTCCACAGCTGTGCTAACTTTCCACGCTTTTTCCCTCAGGTTCCACCTTGGCGAAACTTGTCCACCACGATGGTGCAACATGAGAATAGCATATTATCAATCCAGGGTCCAGAAAATAAATGAAATGGTGCTTTTCTTTATAAACCTCTCTTCTTGTCTTGTTTGTTTTCGTTAGAACGCATTACTATAATGCACAGAGGATCCACTTAGCTTCACTTATTACTGTGTTACTGTGTTAATAGAGCTTTTGCGTATGCACGAGAGGAACATTTACACAAACTGCTGTTAGTCCATTTCATAGTGCCTTCGAAATGCCTTCATAGCCATTCGGAAATGTGAAAACACAAAAATAAAATTTTTTGCAATCCAAACAGCGCGACACACATGGGGTAAACACTAGAAACACCATATTGGCTGTGAAAGGTCGCGCAACTGCTTTCCCGATGCCGGCGCGGCGAACAACACGCCAAAAAAGCCTGAAGGCCCGCAGCATCAGTCGATGCTACCTAGCCAAATCCGACCCATTCTGGCTGGCCAAACGTCGCCCACTCTGGCTGGCCAAGTTCGACCCATGGTGGCTTCGCCTCAGTGGAGCCATTTTGACTGGACATCATCGGGCAGCTGTGGGTGAGAGTATCGCGAGCGCGATTTGCCGACTTAGGCCTGATATCGCTGCCGACTTTGGCCGACTTCACGCCTACATCAGTCCTGTGATGGCGTGCTGCCTGGGTACCCTCATCAACTGCGATGGGTGGGGGTATATGTTTTGGCCATCGGAGTTTGTGGTGAGCGTATACTTACAGGACCTCCCAGCTGGGTATGTTTGCATTTACAGTGTAGCATGTGTTCTGGGAGTGAAGCAGAAGTGCCCATGGCTAGTCTTTCGCCATTAGTGCAAGCTCTCTTATTCTTTTTTTTTGTACGGGACCAGTAGTGTTAAGCAGCATTACGGTTTCAGAAATAGTCTCATATTCTACAGCATTGGTATTGCCGAAATAATGCCGTGATGGCAACTTCCTAGCATCAAGAGTTAACGTGCTGTATTCACATAGACGACGTTTTTTTAGCGTATTTATATCCCACTATATACATATAGCTGTTGCGTTGCAGTCTCTCCTTTTTCTTAAGATCATTCAGTGCGTGGGTCGAGAGCGTGTTGTGCGATCGTTTCACCCCCGTTTAGGTACAATTATTTCGATTTAGCTGTCGTTGTGTTTTTAGAGCATACCACAAAGTGCACATGGCATTCCGAACAGAATGAGCTCCAAGGATGCATGTGTAAATGCAGTGCTGTAGCAATATCAGCTCGCGATATGCGATTGTTCTATATGAAAAGAAAGAAAAACGAATAAAGTTCGACAATCCCTAAGCATATTCTTAGGAGATTCAATTTAGCTGTCGTTGTGTTTTTCGAGCCTATCACAAAGTGCACATGGCATTCCGAACAGAATGAGCTGGAAGGATCCATGTGTAAATGCAGTGCAGTAGCAAAATCAGCTCGCGATATGCGATTGTTCTATATGAAAATAAAGACAAACGAATGAGGTTCGACAATCCCTAAGCATATTCTTATGAGATGAGAACGCAAGAACGTTTCTTTTGGCTAGATTGTTGTTGCGGAGGGGTGCTGCGAACTGGTGTTGCCGAGTTGTGTTATAAAGAATGAGGCAAACTAGAAGAGAAGCGGAGGGGAAAGTGGATGCTTGAATCGATGAACAGATCGCAAAATATGATTTAGAACAGGCAATGTCGCAGGAGCCAACGTTTCGACAAGCCGACTTGTCTTCTTCAGGTTGGCAACTGCCTTCTCTGGCGTTCGTTTATGCACAGTCTCCCTCTTCTTCTGAGGACGGGGAGAGTGTGCAAAAGCATACATAAACAAACGCTCGAGAAGGCAGTTGCCGCCCTGACGAAGACAATTCCGCTTGTCGAAACGTTGGCTCCTGCGACATTCCCTGTTCTAAATCGTATTTTGCGATCTGTTCAAAGAATGAGGCAGTGTGCGAGGCCGTATTGTGTTTGTTTACAAGATCTGATGCCATCGAAGTGGTGTCGACACTTCACATGTCCTCTTCTATTTCGTCATCCAGGCAGCGTATGCAGATATGCCCAAGGCAGGTCTTGGGCATATCGAAGTAGTGCGACCCCCGCGGCGTTGTAGGTGGTGTCATTACACAGTCACCGGTGCCGTCACCCTTGTAGCAGACTTCGGCGTCTTGTGCAGAACGCGATACGTCATGTTGTAGCATGCCAATTTGCGTATACGTCCCAATAACGAAACGCGTGGCATGTAAAGCATATCATTCATGACATGCATGTCATGATTTTCATGTTATGACCTGTCTGTTTGCTCATTAAGATGTTATGACCTGTCATTTATATTCGCCATGCAGTCATATTGTGGCATACCAATTTTTGTATACATCCCATTAACGAGACAGCAGAAGTGACACCTTGCGCTTATTCTGGCGTTCCGGTGCGCGAGCTGTTGAAGGGAGCGAACGAGCTGGCTGGCAGGTAAAAAAGGGCGCGCGTGCGCAGTGCCCACTCTCGAGCTTCGCAGGCAGCCGTCAGTAGGCGTTGCTGTGCTGTCCGCCACGCGCTCCCGTGGTCCGTAAAATTTTGACCGCCACTGTACTTGGAGGAGCTTGTACGGTAGACATAGGCAAGAGGCTTATGGTCCGTCAGAACATAAAAAGGCTGGCCCTCCAGGAAGTGTCGGAAGTGTTGGATGGTGGAGTAGATGGCGAGGAGCTCATGGCCGAAAACGCTGTAGCGGGTCTCGGCAGGTTGCCGCTTCCGAGAGAAGAAACCCAGTAGGTGCCACTCAGAGGCAATTTTCTGCTGGAGAACAGCGCTGATGGCCACGCTGGAAGCATCCACCATAATACGAGTGGGCGCGTCAGCCCTCGGGTAAACGAGGAGCACGGCATCGGCGACAGCTTCTTTAGTGGCTGTGAAGGCAGCTTGTGCTTCGGCAGTCCGGGGATTAGCAGACGAAGAGCTCTTGGTTGGGCGAAGAAGTTGGGTCAGTGGGTGAAGCGTCGGTGTAGTGAACATCTGTTTTCGGCGCAAAAGTGGAAGTGAAGAAGAGGAAGAGCGCGCGCATGGGAGAGCCGGAAGTGAAGCGCGTGGGCTTCGGAACGCCAACGTGGATCTAGCGTTACCAGCGACCGAGCGGTGGCACGTTCCGCACAGGAGAACAGACGCACCGAGCTTGTGCCACCAGACCAGCCGGGACGTACTCCGCGTTTCCCTGTGGCGAACGGATGTGCTGGACCGTGCTGACTGTTCCGGAAGGTATGTGCGAGCGGGCCAGTGCGCGCAACTGGAGCTGTGGTGCGGCCGGCCAACCATCTACAGACTCGTGGTCACGGTGCCACGCAGGTTCGAGTCCGGCGCAACCACCGGCTGAGGGCGTGGTCACGGTGCCGCGCCGGTCCCTGCCCGGCACAACCGCCTGATGAACGCGTGGCCCCGGTGCCGAGCACGTTTCGGTCCAGCCGCCTGCTGAGAGCGTGGCCACGGTGCCACGTATGCTGCAGTTCTACGCAGCCGCTTTTATTGCGATAGCAATTATATGGAGAGTCTCGGCTGTTTTTTGCCGTCCCCGTCGCCGCTGTCATGATCCGTATATGTATAAGTATATATATATATATTTATATATATATATATGTATATATATATATACATATATCCCAAAGAAATATTATTCAGATACATGCTTCCGAAGCACGGATTCGAACCATGGACCCCTCGCTCCGCAGCGCGCGGCACTAACCACTACGCCACGAAGAGCAGATGCTTCACAGAGCTAACAGCGAGCCTTATATACACACGCATTACCGCTGGCAGGACTAAGAGGAGAGTGAAGAGCTGGACTGGTTGGTTCATGATTAATTCGACGAAAATCCAGCACTGCAGGACACGGACAAGAGAGAACACACGCATAGAGAACACCCGGCGTTGGTGCGTATGCGTGTGTTCTCTCTTGTCCGTGTCCTGCAGTGCTGGCTTTTCGTCGAATTAAGGACTAAGAGACGCCAGGAGCTTATGAGCGTTTCTCCATTACCAGCGAGATGGCGGGAGGAGCGCACCGGCCGCATTTAAAAGTCGTCGGCCACCTTTCACGAGGCTCTTCTGTCAGTTTGGCAGGGAACGCGTCCCTGCCGACGGGTAGCTGGGTATGTGTTTCACCGTCCCACAGATGTGCGCATTTCGAGTTTGCAAATCTAAGCGAGAAAGACGCCCCCCTCGACTGGCCGTTGCCAATAACGTAGTTTTTGAGCAAAGTGGAACGCTTTCATTGTAAAGCGCCAAAAACACTTCCAACTGCAGACACGGACGCGTACGCTGTCGCACGCTATGCACGGCGTTCATTTTTACGAGATGCACATTCGGAATGATCGTATCAGCGGCAATAAACTACCGAAAACTACCGACGCCAACCATGTATATCCAATCAAGCAAATGAAATGAGCCATTTATTTTACGTACTGTTCCTAATAGCAGCATTGCTTTGAAGTTGGTAGACTTGCTGAAGACGGGCGGGTCACTACGGTGTCGAAGTGGTTATCGTTGTGTGGGACCAACTCGCGCTGGTGGCATCGCTTGCACGCCGCACAGATCCTTTCCTCGATATTGTAACCATACCGCTAAATATTTTGCAACACACCACTGTTTTCGCTTCACTTTCTACGATGAATTCACACGAGCCGATGAACACTCGCTCATGCTCGCTTACGCGCTGCGACGCGAACCTGCTTGAACCGAGCGACGCCATCGCTGTTTTGAGGGTGAGGAAAACGTGGAACTGACAGCAGAAAAAAGAAAACCAGAAACAGCAAAAAAAAAACTAAATTCGATGACGAGGCAACCTTTCTAAATTAGAATGAAATAATCTTGAACGCAAAAAGAAAAAAAATTAGGTGACGTCGTATGTTGCGCTATGCATAGTGCAAAAGTTAGCGATCGTGGACTACATGCGAGAGCGCAGCAAAAATGTGCGCGCTTCGCCTCCGTGGCTTTCGCTGTGCTGCCACAGAAAGTTGACGCCAGGTATAATATTTGCGCAGAAAGAACCTTGCCCTTCCGCTGTCTGCTCGCGCGGTTGTCTCGTGACTTTCACCGTGATGTTCGCGCTGGTGTTACGGGAGCGTACGAAAGTCACTCGAGCCCAAGGGACGCCGCTAAACAAACAAACAGAAGATGAGCGCGAACAATGAAGTGTCAGAGCTCGACACTTGAAGCACGCTAATTTCCTTGGCTGCTTCGGCCGCCTTTGCAACAGGAGCGCTGTTCAAACTAAGAGTATCCATTGTGACAGCTTATACGTGCCCGTTCGGAATATATCTGTGCGTTTGGTTCGTGCATGCTTCACTTGATAGTTCGCGCTCATCTTCTGTTTGTTCATTTAGCGGCCTCCCCTAGCTTTGCAACACACACCGTATAAAGCCCTTCGTACCAGCATGCGCTGCCCACGGGAGGCGCTCACTTAGCAAGTGCATGTTTGCTACAATTACAATTAATATTGCTCCTGAAGCTGCGAGCCTCACTTCGTATACCAATACAGTTTCTTGCTATCGCATTCATTGCTTCGCCCTTGCGGCTAAGCTGTGAGTTTTTTGAGGGAGTGGCCGCGGTGCCACGTAAGGGGCATCGTACCCCGACGCTTTCCTGAGCGAGCAGCTCAGGATCTGCTCGTGCCCCGGACACGACTTATCGTGCCTCCTCTACTGATGTCAGCGCGCGCCGCCGCTTCTATAACATCGGTACTGTGAGTGGTGCCAACGAATATCTGACATCAGTTAGACAGGACGCGCCGTTTACAGTTTCCTGAGCTTACGGATCAGAGTGCATTGTTTATGTTGCATTTTTAGATTGTTTGTCCATTGAAAGTGTATGGGCTGTCTCGTCCTGTCGATAAATGTTTCCTTGTCTTTGACTTAGCTGTCTGTGTCTGAGTCCTGGGCCCACGAACCACCACAATTGGCAAGCCTGTTGCCAGGATGGCTTATTAAGATCTGAAGCCATTACTCAGACTCAGTCTGAGTCATGGAAAAGGAATGGTTTATGGCACTTAGCCGAGAGCTAGGTCTGGAAAATGATGCGCTGAGAGAGTGGGTAGAGCGAGAATGCGCTCAAGCTCGCGAAGAAAAGGCTGAAGAACGCGAATTCGCGAGAGAACATGCGGAGCAGCAGCAGCGATTGAAAGAACAGGAACGGAAAATCCTTGAGCTGAACCTTCGACTTCAGGAGGGAACAAGGAGGCTGCAGTCACCTGAGACTGATGAAAAACGAGGATCTAGCGTGAGTGCATGGGAACCGCGTCATGTTTTAGAAAATTTGGGAAGGCGCATTGGTCTTGAGGGTGCAAGTCTGAAGGTTTGGGTCGCAGAACGCTTGGCGGTCGAACTAGCAAAGGAACAAGAGCAGATAGAGTATGAAAGGCAGATGAAAGAGAAAGAAAATGAAATGATAAAGAAAGATAACGAACTCGAAGAACTGAAGATGGGAATGCTTGGTCTAAATCTTCAGGTGGCCGATGCTCAAAATATAAACTTCGGAATACAGAGACGCGAACAGTCGTCTGAAGAGAGCTCCAATGAGCCGGTGCTGGAGGTTTTCTCCAGTAGCATTCCTGACGTGAAGGAAAATGTTCTGAGTGGCGATCATGGACGTCGCTTTAGTATGTCGCCAGAGGTGCTGCTAAATCCTAGTATAGAGGATTGCAGGGAGGTAGCAAGCCGAGGAAATAACTGTAGCTTGCATATGTTCTATGAAACACATTGCAAGTCCGAGACAGAGGAACATGGACGAAGTGCAGAATGACCTTAACCGAAAGGTCGACAGGGTGTATCAATACACCACAAGGTCGGTTGAATGAAAGCTGGAATCGTCTAGCGCTGCAAGGGAAAAGGAACAGGCGACTGTTCAAACATTCGCTACAGAGAGTCAGAACCGGCGTCCAGAAGAAAGGACGCCTGAGCTGTGCTCGATGAATGACACGTCAAATGCTGCCTCAGAGTTTCTACGGGGCGTTTTGAGCATGAGCGCTCATGCGCATTCTGGTGCCTTTAGGAGGCTAGACAGTATTCCTGTTCAGGTGTCGCGGGCGTTACGACACAGTCGATGTAAGCTATGCGTTGACATAGCAGGAGGCAGCTTTCGAACGGCTCTCTGCGCGTGGAGACAACGCGTCCAGCTTGGTCATCACTGCGTTCTAACAGCTCGACACAATCCTCAAGCATTCTCCTCCTGAGGGGAATGCCGCTAGGGGCGCCTACGAGTGCAGTCGCGCTCGCATGGAGCTCCGCAATTTTCAGTTTTAGGGGCGAAGCTCCTTAAGGCGTGGGTCGTGCGTCCCCGATGTATGTAGTAGTAGTAATAGTAGTCGTAGTAGTAGGTAGCCACCGGCGCGTGCCTGCCGGAGGGCACGCACGCGCCGAGGGCGAGCGCGTGGCACCTGGCGCTCGCCCTCGCCGCGAGCGCCGGGAGCCACGCGCTCCCCGGCAAACTCGACACTGCCCCGGCAAACGCGAGAGACAACGTTGGCGCAGGCAGCGTCTCCTAGCGAGTTTCTTGATTGAGAAATACCGACTGCTCGCGTTGGAGAAGCCTTCACCGGCAAAACCCATATATATATATATATATATATATATATATATATATATATATATATATATATATATATATATATATATATATACACACTGTATCTTGACTTGCAATGAAGTGCCGGTGGGAGCTTCAACTTGTGCATTGTGCATAGTTGAACCGTGAGGATTCGTAGCATGCGCGTCAACTAAATTAATCCGGAACTCGGCACGATCTACGATGCACATCCCGAGCTTCGCCCACTCATCATCGTTCACTCCGTGGATATGCTGTAATATTTTCGTCCAGCTCTTTCTGACTGCGACGGGCCTTTTTGCTTGGATCTGATCCACGAACATCTTTGACCCCTTGGGGTACCAGTTTTGTAGCTGAGGACCCATTCTCTACTTCAAGAGCCCGGAGTTACCCGACGACGTGCTAGGCCTAACGCCGAGTAACCCGCGGCACCTGCGGCGGGGCCGGAGCGTCGGAGGTGCACGAGCGGCCGATGATTATGATGATGATTGTGGTTCGGTTAGGAAAGGAGGCTAATTTCTGCAGCCCATGTAGGGAGCACGGCTAAGCGTCCGGGGGGGGGTAGGGGAAAGGGAGTGAAAGAGATAGAGAGGAGAGAAAGGCCGTAGTGGAGGGCTCCGGAAATTTAGACCACCTGGGGTTCTTTAACGTGCACTGACAACGCACAGTACACGGGCCTCTGGCATTTTCGCCTCCATCGAAAATGCGACCGCCGCGGCCGGGATCGAACCCGCGTATTTTGGGTGGCAGCCGAATACCGTAACCACTACACCACCGCGGCGGACCGAGCGGCCGATGGCCGCGTCTGCAGCTGTGGCTCTGGACGCGGGGAGCTCGCACTCTCCTCACCCCAACGAAGATTCCCAACATGACGCCGATAGCATGGACTGTCGAGACGCAGACGCGCATGATCTTACGCCTTCGCGGGACCCGAATACCACGGACGCTGGCACTCCTCGACAGCGGGAGGTGGATAGAGACTGGCAGACGGTGCTGACGCTACGCCAGCGAAAGGCACGGGCTCGGGAACGCCATGCAAAGACGCCGGACCATGACGGCATCTCTCACACGCAACAGTCATCCAACGGGCAGACGCAGTCTCCACGCAGGAAGCCCAGGTATCGCAGACTACCACCTCTACCAAGAGACGACTTTAAGGTCATAGTGAGGCAACACCAGGGCCTCCCCATAAAAAATTGCACAAGCCCGACACTCGCCGACGCTGTCATAGCAGAATGTGGGAGTTTGATCACAGGTGAGCAGTTCTTGCTCCGCATCAAGCCTGGCTCGAATATATTCATAGTCTCTACACCGCACCAACATGTTGCCGAGAAAGTCAGATCAATTGCGCGTCTCGTGATGAATGGACAGCCGCATTCGGTAAACGCCTATGTAGAGACCGGTGATGGCGCCACACGAGGCGTGATTCATGGACTGCTGCCTCGTACTCCACCCGACGTGATCAAGGCAAATCTCAAGGTGCGTGCCCAAGGCGTAGAAATCCTACACGCACGGATGCTCGGTGACACGGAAACGACAGTGATCACCTTTTACGGCACAACCGTACCACGCTGTGTCTGCTATCGCAGCGGCGAACTGCCTTGCTACCCCTACAAAAACACCACGCAAGTGTGCAAAGTCTGTTACAATGTCGGCCACAGATCTGACGTATGCCCCCAACCGGACACTCCGGTATATCGAACCTGTGGCATGCGAGAACCCGTTCCCAGCCATGAGTTCAAGCCAACATGCGCAACCTGTGGCGAAGACCATCTCACAGGAGACCGCAATTGTAAGAAGAGGCACAAACCTCTGCGTCGCAGCTCGAACAAAACTTCAAGTACTAACATTTCCCGCTCACCGCAAGGGAACGCCATGGTGAAGCCTGAGAAGCCGATTCGTTGGTTCAGCTCAGAAGAAACTGACTGGCCCAGCCTGCCACCTGCACCCAACAGGCCTTGCCCGAAACATCGATCAAGATCGCGGTCTCGGTCAAGGTCTCTGTCAAGGTCTCGGGCGAGGTCCCGGTCGAAGTCCCTGTCAAGGTCCCGAACAAGATGTCCTCCCGCACTGCAACAACGCCCCGCCTCCCGCTCCATCGAACATCTCGAGTCCAGTGCTACAGGTCTCTCCAGGTCGCCGTGTCAAGGGAAGGTAAGCTGGGCATGTCCCGTGTCTCCCATTGCTCCTATAACTAGCAATCCAGAATACCAAAGAATTGTAGCAGAGAACAAACTCCTTCGCAAGAGTCTGGCTGAGATCAAGCGAGAGTTGGCTTCCCTCAAAGTTCACCGTACACGAACTGCCCAAGAGCCGCCACAAAAATTGGCTAGCCCCACACCTTGCCAAACAGCTATCCCTTCGGGCACACTTGAACACACCCTCCCACAAATTATGCAGCAGCTTCAAAGCATACAGTCTTTTCAGCAGCAAATGTATTCCGAATTTCAAAATCTTAACGCTTGCGTCGACGAATCTGTCTCTCACATTAAGAGTAACTTAAGGAAACGTACGAATGCTAGCCCGGGTGAACCTATCAGCAGGAGGCCGAAACAGACACCACTGATATTGCCATTCCCCATCATGGCAAACGCACGCAGTAATATTCGCACGCACGTAGACCACCTTGAGATCTGGCACTGGAACTGTCGCACCTTTCATTAGCGTGCAGCAGCTCTACACCAGTTCAAACAAACGCCAGTTCGAATATTGTTTGTCTGCAGGAAACAGGCGCCAAGCCAGTTGCACTTCGGGGTTATTATACTATATCCACCCCAGATTTCCCAAAAGTTGCTATGCTGGTGGCTAAAGATATCGCCTCAAATGTACATCATATACGGGAATGTCATACTGCACACCAAATTGTTGAGATTTACGCGCACAAGAGGGGCAAGGCTAGTACCTTCATCGTGAATGCGTACAGCCCGCCCAAAGAAAGGGCACAGATTTCGAATCGCTGCTTGCTGGAGCGGTCTCCTTTTTGCGCAGCCAGGATCGTCTCGTTTTCTTGGGCGATTTTAAAGGGACTGTCTACCGTCCTTCATCTCTCTCCCGTTTTTGGCTCAACAGAAAGTGTACCTTTCGAAGCGTCCCAGCGTGCAGTGGTTTCTCCAGGAACTCAATAGAAATTATTAAAGCACAATTTTTTTCATCTACGAAGTCGCTCCTTTCCTAGTGTAGGCATGCTAGCAACTATGGTTACCGCACATGATGCGTCATCGTCTCCCTGGAAACCCTTTCAGGCGCGGGAGGCTTCTCAACACGAACCGGTTTCAAGTTCGGCATTCCAGAGGTGACAGGAGGAGGAGAGGCGAGGGAAAGTCGGCGCGCGGAGGTGCGCCTCGGACATGCAGCGCTGCATGCATGACAAGCGCAGTACTACACGTCTTTACAAGCAGACGAATTCGAAGGCAGCGCCACCTGCGCCACCGCGAAAGCAGCGAAAAAAAGAACAAATTGCTATTGCACGCTATAACAAGATGTCTCATAGGGTGAAGTACGCTTGTAAGATATACATAAAAGTTTTCCAGAAGAATATGTATGCCTGCGTGGGCTGGTTCTCGTACACTTGGAAAATGACGAACACGCTGTTGGGTGTCGCTAGCGGCGTTTTTTGCGCCACTTTCAGAGGAAAATTAAAAACCTAATTCCTTTTTTGCGGGGTGAAAGCGTGCTCGTTCCCGTAAATGTGACGCACGATATGCCCAATTTTACCACAATCTTAAAAAATTTTCCGAGCGGTAGACAGTCCCTTTAATGCACCTCACACCAGCTGGGGCTACAGACGCGACACTGCAAAAGGGAACCTCCTAGAGAAAGCCATAGACAATTACGGACTCCAGCTCATCACACTCCCCACCGTGCCCACACTATTGGGCAACAGCGTTAGCGTCGACACTTCTCCTGACTTAGCATTTACATTGAAATTACGCGACGCCACCTGGTCTAATCTAGACGAAACGCTCGGCAGCGACCACTACCTCATTAGTGTGTCTTTATCCCCTCCTAGGTTTCGCAGGACTACGGGTCAGGTGACGATAACGGATTGGTCTAAATACAGATTCCACTACCGGACGCTACGCTCCGCGATGCTAAGGCGTGGGCCGACCACTTATGCGACGCGCATGGGTCTGTTTCAAAACGCATAGCCCTTACATCGAAGCGCCTGTTGTTGACCGGCATCTACTCCACATGTGGGAAAGTAGACGTAGTCTCGTTAAGCGATGGAAGCGTCAGCGTCTCAATCGTAAACTACGTCTCAAGATAGCCGTGATTTCGGAACGCGCTAACGAATATGCTCACAAACTGGAAACTGAAAGCTGGGTCCAGTTCTGTGACTGAATGAGGGACACGTTAAGTACGGCCAAGACATACGCTATTTTACGAAGTTTGCTCGACCCTGGTAGCACCAAAACTACGGTGTCCCGGACGATCCGAAAATTGGTCTCCGATTTTATCGGCACGGAGGAAGAATTACTGAACATCCTCCGCAAGAAATACGTAGCTGCCGCAGTAGATCTGCCATGCACGACTGAATACTGGCTTGGCGAACGCAGACCTGGATGCGCCGATTACCAGAGCTGAGCTTTTTGCTGCGGCACAAACTGCAAAACGCAACACCGCACCGGGACCCGATCGCGTTACTAACGCCATGCTACGAAATCTTAGTGACGATTGCCTGGATGAATTAATACAATACTTTAACCAGCACATCTGGGAACCTGGAATCCTTCCGCCAGAATGGAAAGAGGCCTCGATCATACTAATTCCCAAGCATGGCAAAAGACCCACCTTAGAAAACCTCCGTCCGATTTCTCTGACTTCTTGCCTCGGCAAGCTTTTCGAGAAGGTCATACAAACCCGCCTAGTACACTACCTTGAGGATCAAGGCTTTTTCCCTACTCATATGTACGGCTTCAGGCACAATCTCTCAACGCAGGACGTTTTCCTCCGCCTTCGGGATGAGGTACTACGCGATGTTCCCTCCGGTGCAGAACACATCTTGGTTGCTCTCGATCTAAAAAGCGCATTTGATAGGCCACGAGCTCATCCTGCAGGAACTCAGTACCACCAACTGTGGGGAACGGACATACAACTATGTTCGTTCGTTCCTCACTGATCGAACTGCCACGATTGGCATTGGAGAAATTAGGTCCTCGACCTTTATCTTGCCCAATAGACCTTAGCTTGCCCAATAGAGAAAGGCAATAATATAGCGCCTCAAGGCGCTATATTATCGCCTTTACTTTTCAACGTTGGTATGGCACGCCTCGCCCGACAGCTCGATTGCATACCAGACTTGGGCTATGCTCTATATGCCGATGATATTACCCTCTGGGTAACCAGGGGCTCTCTCGGCTACAAGGAAAACACATTACAAGAAGCAGCTCAGACAGTGCATCTTTTTGCGGAAAGTTGCGGTATGAGCTGTTCGCCGGAAAAAATCGGAACTCGTTCGGGTGCATGGCAGGGGTTATCGAAATGAACACCCCTTCGAACTTAAAATAGGCGACCATCGCATACGCCAAGTACAAAAAGCACGCATCCTTGGCCTCTGCATCCAAAGCAATAGGCACGCAGATCACACACTATAAACCCTGCGCAAGACAGTTAAGCAAATTGCCCGCATGGTACACAGACTGACCTACGATCGCAAAGGCTTAGGAGAGGCGGGCACGCTCCGCATAATCAATGCCTCTGTAATCAGCAGATTAACGTACGGCCTCCCCTACCTAGAACTCAGTAAGGCTGAGGTTGAACAAGTGGATATTTTGATTCGGACCGCTTACAAGGCCGCTCTTGGTCTGCCAAGAGGAACATCCACGGAGCAACTCCTAGCGTTAGGGATATACAACACCTTTGAGGAACTTCGGGCCGCTGTGCTAATTTCACAACGAGAAAGACTCTGTCTCACAAGCGCTGGTAGGGAAGTCCTACGTGGCCTAGGGTATCCTGTACGACCACAATACAGCGATGAGGAACTTGTGCCCCTTACTGCTGAGGTCCGTGCCCAAATTCATACCGCTCCTCTACCGAAAAACATGAGTCCGGTGTACCACCGAGCTCGTCGCGACGCCAGAGCCAGAAAACTCGCCAAACAGTACGGAATGGACCCGGACACGCTTTACACGGACGCAGCCCGCTGCGGCACGCATGGGTTCTCGCTAGCTGCTGTTGGCTCGGTCTCTAGGCCAGGCTTATTCACCTGTGCCTCACCTAGGGCTAACTCAGCAAACACGGCGGAAGCTCTAGCGGTAGCTCTAGCCATCAAGACCAAAGAATCACTGAGGCAAGGATCTTATATCCTCACAGACTCCCAAATAGCGTGTCGCTATTTTACTAGCGGCCGTGTTCCTGCGTGTGTCGCCCACCTGCTAGGTGCAACATTAGACCAGGATCACAGCATTATATGGTGCCCGGCACACATCGAAGCGACGGGTAACGACAGAGCGGACGGTGCAGCTCGAGCTCTTACACACCGAGCAACTGTTCCTCGTCTGGTGTGGAGAGCAGCCAACTCTCGCTCACATCACGTGGGAATGCGAGCTAAGGCCATCTAAAATTAATACGCCTCATATTTCGGCGCAAAAATTTCGAACGGAGTAGTGGGAGGCCTGCCTTGCCAGCGAGGAAAAGGAGGCCCAAGTCGCACTTCTTGACCAGGCACGGTGGGCTGCTGAGGCCAGTGGAGCCTTGGACTAGGGGCCCCACCCACCTGCTTCGCCAACCTCCCTTTCTTTTTATTTAACAATAAACGTTTGTCAACTCAACTCTCCTCCTGGTTCATTGTCGCGACTTGTATGGGTGGAGACTCCTTGAAGCGTTCCATATGCTCATTGCTAAGGGCAGGAAAAGTGTCGTGCGCCTTGTGTGGGACGCCATCACTTGAAAAGCGCTTTAATAATTGTACGCCATTTCCGTTTTTGACTTTCGGACTGTTTTGACTTTCCTTTGTGCATAGTGTTGTAAATATGAATGTTCTTTAACTCTCTTTAGATGGGCAACGTTTCTGCTGACTGTATGTTTCATGCAGATCTTAATGAGCAGAGAATTAGAGTCGTTGTACACACTTTTTGTCATGTTTTCTTCATGATGCAGTTGATTTCGCATTTGTGGACCTTTGTTTTGTGTTTGAACTCGTGTGTTATTGGGGACCTTAATGTTTTCGTGTGTACAACTTACTGAAGTTTGGGGGAAAATGTAGTGAACGTCTGTTGTCGGTGCAAAAGTGGAAGTGAAGAAGAGGAAGAGCGCGCGCTTGGGCGAGCCGGAAGTTAAGCACGTGGGCTTCGGAATGCCGACGTGGATCGAGCGTTAAAAGCGACCGAGCGGTGGCACGTTCGGCCCAGGAGAACAAACGCACCAAGCTGGTGCCACTAGACCAGCCGGGACGTACTGGGCATGTCCCTGTGGCGAACGGGTGTCCTGGACCGTGTTGACTGTTCCGGGATGTATGTGCGAGCGGGTCAGGGCGCGCAACGTGAGCTGTGGTGCGGCCGGCCAACCATCTACCGACTCGTGGTCACGGTGCCACGCTGGTTCGAGTGCAGTCCGGCGCAACCACCGACTGAGGGCGTGGTCACGGTGCCGCGCCGGTCCCTGCCCGGCACAACCGCCTGATGAACGCGTGGCCCTGGTGCTGCGCAAGTTCCTGTCCAGCCGCCTGCTCAGAACGTGGCCACGGTGCCACTTATGCTGCAGTTCTACGCAGCCGCTTTTTTAGAGTGGCCTCGGTGCTACGTAAGGGGCATCGTACCCCGACGCTTTCCTGAGCGAGCAGCTCAGGATCTGCTCGTGCCCCGGACACGACTTATCGTGCCTCCTCTACTGATGTCAGCTTGCGCCGCCGCTTCTATAACATCGGTACTGTGAGTGGTGCCAACGGACATCTTACATCAGTTAGATAGGACGCGCCGTTTACAGTTTCCTGAGCTTAAGGATCAGAGTGCATTGATTATGTTGCATTGTCAGATTGTTTGTCCATTGAAAGTGTATGTGCTGTCTCGTCCTGTTGATAAATGTTTCCTTGTCTTCGAATTAGCTGTCTGTGTCTGAGTCCTGGGCCCACGAACCACCACAGTCGGGTATAAAGCATCGGGAAAAATTCACCAGACCTAAGAACTCCCGCGGCTGGCGTAGGCAGGCGTGTGCTCGAAAATCTTTCACGGCCTTGACGTGCGAACAACGGACGAATTCGCAGCGCCAAGATGTGGTGACCCAAAAAATAAGAGGTCGGAAGACCCGAAGACGCATTTTTGGGGATTGGCAACTAGGCCGTATTGCTGAAGGCATTGAAAGAGTTCTCGGAGATGACGCTCGTGATCGTGCGGATTGCGCCTCACGACGAGAATGTCATCGATGCAAGAGTGTTCATAAATGGTTGCAGTATTCATAAGTAAATAAAATAAAAATAAACTCAGCAGGAAGGCCGCGCGTCACCTCTGCGATAAATCTTTGGAATGTTTGAGCTGCGTTTCGTAGGCCGAAAGGTATGCGCACATCCTCAAACAGGCCGAAGTGTGTAGTGATGGCTGTTTGCGGGATATCGGTAGGCTCCACTGGGATTTGATGATATGCCTTGACAAGATCTACTTTGCTAAAGACCCTGCATCCGTCCAAATGGCCTGTGAAATCTTGGATGTGCAACCGGAGATAGCTGTCGGGGACCGTGTGAGCATTGGGCACCCGGTAGTCGCCCCATGGACGCCAGTCACCTCGTTCATTTTTGGGTATCATATGAAGTGGGGAGGCCCAAGCGCTGGACTAAGGGCGAATACCCAGCTTGGAGCATGTTGTCGAATTCCCGCTTATCAATCGCGAGACGCTATCAATCGTGGACCACGCGTGACGATGTGGTGGGTTAGAATGTGCTTGAGCGGCTGTTTTAAATTGCAAGGCCTCGTGACGTCACGAAAGTCGTCGAGAATTCCGGCGTACGGGTAGCTTGGGATCATCGTGCGGATGCCGGTGGGAGCAACAGGCGACAGAACCCTAGTGATGGAGAGGCGCGTCTTGCTGTCAATCAGGCGATGGTGACGCATGCTGACATCGAGGTCGAAATGGGTCAGGAAGTCCGAGCCGAGAATGGGCCGATTGACGTCGGCTACGATGAAGACCCGTACAAATGTGCGCCGCAGCCCCAGGTCGAGTGTGAGAGACCGCAGGCCATACGTTTTATAGAGGTAGAGTATGCCGTGCGGAACGTAGGTCCACGTTGCTTAGAAGTGCGGTCTTCCTTGGAGGCGGGCAGGACGCTGACCTCGTCACCGTGTCAACGAGGAAGCGCAGGCCAGAAATACGGTCCATGACAACGAACAGGCGGCGGGGTTGGAAGGCGAGGTCACATGCCGCCGTCAGTGATCTCGCGGTGTGTTTCCCGACCAAATGCATGGGGATCAACACCGGCGGGCGCGGTGCTGGTAAGTGCGATGATACCAGCAAATAGGTGGACCTCGAGGACTGCGTGAGCGGGGTCTACTCGGGGAAGACGCTCGGTGGCCTTAACGTGTGGAAACACCACGCTGGTCATGGGGGGATATCCGAAGGGCGTCGATAGAAGGGGCAAGCTGGTCAATCCGGGACTCCAAGCGAGACACTACGGATGATTCTGGTGTTGAAGATAGTGCGGTGATCACTGCAGAAGTCGCGTCGTGCACTCGATCAGCGAGTTGGGCAAAGCGATCGAGAGTCAACACCCTGCAGCAGCCAGGACTGGGGGAGTAGACTGCGGCAAGTGTTGCAGGAAGAGTTATCTGAACAGCGCTCCGTTCGAGGCGACGTCACTTGACCATAGGAGATGTCGCATGCTGTTGAGCATCTGGGAGGGGCGTCGATCACCAAGCTCTTCACTGGTAAGCAGGTGCCTTAGGCGCGCGCTCTCAGATGTTTTGGTGCGGTCTAGAATGCTCTGATTGAAACGCTGGTATGGGGCATCGTTCAAAGGTGGAGCGATGACGTCCGCGACCTCTTGAGCCACCTCCACCTCAGGTGAAAGGTTGCAGAGTAAGGGACGAAACCGAGAAATCTCCGAGGAGATGTGGCGCAGATCGAAGGTGGCTTCAACTTGGGCTAACCAGAGCTGCGGGGCTAACCAGAGCCAGAACGTGGGCAGACGAAGCTGAAGAGCTGCAACGTCTCACGAGTGCATGGTAGCGTCAGGTAAAAGGCTGCCTGAGGGTGGTAGACTGCTAGGGTCGGTCATCTGTTAGGCCGGGTCACCAATGTTGTGGACGAGATGTCGCAGCGGAGCTACAGACAATGCAACCAGCGTCGCAGACTTGGAGAACCAACTGACGCGTGCCGGCTCTGCTTCCCGTGCACGCGCCGCCGCTCTTTATTTTGGGGGCGAAGCTCCTTAAGGTGTGGGTCCTACCCTCCTCTGTAGTAGTATGTATGTAGCCACCTCGCACCGCCGTGAGGCACGCGTGAGCTCTCTCACTCTTCCATCTGCTGTCTTGTGAGAGAGAGAGATCCAAAGGCGCGCGTTGACTATGAAAACGCTCTTTATTTCATGAATGCTCTACCAGCTCGCAAAGAAGGAAAACGCGCCCTTCACCCGCGAGAGACAACGTTGCGCAGGCAGCGTCTTCTAGCGAGTTTCTTGATAGAAGAATACCGACTACTCGAGCTGGAGAACCGTTCACCTGCGTTCACCGGCCACCCATATATATATATATAGATATATATATATATATATGTATATATATATATATTATAGCGACTAAAAGACGACGAGAACTGCTTTGGCGGGGGAACGGGGGAAGAGAAGAAAGAAGAGATAAAATCTGTCTCTGTCAGTGTTGGAATGTTACATTGGCGCAGTCCTTCGGCAGGATTAAGAACGCAACTATGTGGATAACTTTGACTTTATCCCGAAGTTCAAGTGACAGGCCTATTTTTCGACGTGCAACGTGGATGAAGAAACCGTATGAATTGCCTGAAAGTATCACACAACGTCCGAACTACGTGAGTTCGTCGCTCAGAAAGCTGGGAAGACGCCGGAGGAGATCGACAACCAACCATCAGTGAAGATGAAACCTGAAGTACTTCCGAGTTTCAAGAATACATCATGCGGCCGCTCTTGAAAGCGTCGTCAAGGGTTGCGGCCAAGTAAAGAAGATTATTCCGGTAGCTCATGCCTCATGGAAATTCTCCACCGTCAACAACAGCACGCAGAGCGACAGCAGCAGCAGTTCATGGATAGTCTTCTTGCTGTCATCCAGGCACAACAAAGACCCAACAAGGAGATAGGAAAGCCTGATCCATTTGATGGTGAAAGCACAAGGCCGGAAACCTGGATCAAGTTCTACGAACACGCGTGTGAGGACACTCGTGGCAAGAATCCAGTGAACGCATCAGGAACATGCGTCCATTCCTTACCGGACTGGCTCGAAAGTGGGTACGAGCTTCACTACGCTGGACACGAGACCGACACGTGGGATGAGTGGAAAAGCAGTTTCCTGCAGCTTTCGGACGAAAACCCCGTTGAAAGGTGGGACCGAGCAATTTTTTACAAATTTCGATCAGGAAAGCACCTCGAGTATTTTTATGAGAAAAGGCGGCTTCTTCAAATGGCAAACCCGGAACTTCCGGAGTCGCGATAGTTCCGCTCATTATTCACGGCCTTCCTAAGGAACTCCAGAGACAGGCACAGTGCAATCGCCAAAAACTGTCGAGGAACTTCTAGTTTCTATCAGGAACCTCTCAATTGATTGGAATTCCCAGTACCCACGTCGACCAGATTACCATCCCGACAGGGCACCTTGCAGGTCACGTGATCATGACAATTGGCATGGTCGAAACCGAGCGGGTTAATGTAATCTCCGATGCCAGTAACTACCAAGAGCAAATGGCTTCTTCGCATCCAGATGCAGCTGAAACAAAAACGAATAAAAGAGGGTGCACAGTCCACCTGACGACTAAATTGGAGACTGTTTTTCCAACGGCTCTTAACCTTCTGTATATCAACTAAAGGTAAATGGTGAAGATGTTGATGCTCTCGTAGATAGTGGGGCATCTGTGTCTGTCATAAATGAGGCACTTGTAAAGAGGAAAGAAATTATCGAGGGAGGTCGGTACAAGTACAAAGTTTTGATGGGACGAGACAAATTTACGATAAATGGGTGAGAACAAGTGTCTCTTTTCAGGCCAGAATGCTGACATTGACGCTCTCGTAGTAAAAGGGTGTGACTACAAATTTTTACTTTCCCGACCTGATATGAAGACCCTAAAGTTAAACCTTTATTGGAATGATGAAGTGACTGTGGCGAAAGAGACGTGCGCCTCCTTGAGTATCGCAGATCGCCTTATTACATGTGAAGACGACGTCCGCCACAAGTTCCCCGAACTTGTCTGCTTAAGCAACTACCCACCAGCAACAACAAAATTTTCGGTTCCTTTCAAGCTGAAAGACGTTACACCGGTCAGGAGAAAGCCTTACAACATGTCACGCGAGAAGAAAATTTGGTTGAAAAACGAGATCCAAAATATGTTAGATGCTGGCATCATACGACCATCGGTGTCTACGTTCGCCTCACCAATTACGCTGGCTCCCAAAGAAGATGGATCAGTGAAATCCAGCAGTTTGACTTCGAAGTCGCACACAGAAGCGGGCAAGAATTATCAGATGCTGATGCACTTTCTCGGCTTCCAGTAATCAGTGAATGTGGGAACAAGGAAAGTGTGAACCTACTCAAACTCTGGGAAGGTACAGAGCAATTGATCCCCATAGGAAGAAAGTTCCAGGTTCCAGCTACGTTGGTACGAAAGGTTCTTGAGCTGTATCATGACAGCCCACATTCAGGAGGACACGATGGGTTTTGGCGAACCTATTACAAATTGAGAAGGCGATTTACATGGCCAGGAATGAAGAATGATGTCGCCGATTACATTAGATCCTGCCACAATTGTCAAATCAACAAGGCTAAATACAAACAGAAAACAGACACTATGATATTCCCACCTCACGCAAGTGTGCCGTTTGAGACCATTCATGTTGACTTCGCTGAGCTAAAAAAAAAAAGCGAAGGCGTGAGGAGAACTCAGTCTTTCTTAGTATGCATTGACGAATGCTCAAGGATTGTTGCGGCCAAGCCAGGAAGAGAGAATGCATAGTATCTGACAATGGATCGGCATTTAGGAGCCAGGAACTTGCAAAGTGGGCACAAGAAAAAACATCACTCTGAAGTTCACAGCCCCATACCATCCGTCAGCCAACGGGCTCGCAGAACGGGTCATACGAGACATAAAGCAATACATAAGCATGTACCCGGAATTCCCAGGAGGGTGGAAATGTTGCCTACAAGCAGCAGTGTCGCATCATAATAGATCCCATACAAGTGCTTTGGGATGCAGTCCCCAATATGCGGCCTTCGGTGAACCGGCGTATCTGCCTGCAGACGACACGCTGGAAATCAAGACAAAACTACACCTTGAGGAGACCAAGAAGACTGCAGAGAGCCAAAGAAAACACAGGGAGTCGCTTAAACGAGCGTTTGACAAGCGGCATAACAACAAGATCCCCAATATTACTCTAGGTGATCTAGTTTTGATACGGAAAGGCTATGACAGTCATAGTACAAAACTGTTGGGACCATTTAAGGTGACCAAAACGGCTACAAAAGACGGAATACTTAAGACCATCGGCTACGTAACGGAAGATGGTGTCATGGAAATAGCTGCCATCAGCAATGTGATTCCCTATATCCAGCGGAGGGACAAAACAAAGCCAGGGAGAGTGTAGCGACTAAAAGACGACGAAGAACTGCTTTGGCGGGGGAACGGGGGAAGAGAAAGAAGAAGAATAAAATCTTCTGTCTCTGCGCCATATTTGAAGGATAATCATCATCATCTGTCTCTGTCAGTGTTGGAATGTTACATATAGTAGGTGTGCTCATGCATCAAGTCGGCACGTACTAAAACTGCTGTCCGCGTGGTCTAGCAGCGGAGCCATCTGCTGTCTGGAGGGCTTATACTATATCTCACAATACGAATACGATTCCTTGTTTGTCCCTCCTGAGTGGTTAATGATGCCTTTACAGAGCGAAATTACCGATACCCGACCAGTGAGGGAGGACGAAGACGCAGCGGTATCCCTTATCGCCTGTTGTGGTAGGGGCCGTTGGACAGTGGACGGC
>CM023486.1:12642511-12699577 GCA_013339685.2 Hyalomma asiaticum | reverse complement strand
ACGAAGGCGGTCGTCCGCCCGTCCACTTTACTGGGTATTTATGCACATGTACTCCTGGCAGTGTTAGGCAGCGCCACTCCTAGCCATGACGGCGAGTGTGTAACTCTCTTATTCCGGAAGGCGTCACGTGGAACGTGATACCATGACGATATGGCTGCTGCCCGATAAACGCTCGTATGCTACCTGAAGGCACCAAGTCTACCGCAACGAGTTCCAAGCTATGAAATAACAAAAGGGAAGGGGTTAACGGCTACTTTATTTCTTAGAAAGAACTTAATGAAGGTCGGGGGTTTGATTTCCACATAAGGTAGGTTTGTCTTTTCGTCATCTTTAATTCCTTTCAACTCACTTCAAAAATTACAATACCACAATTGGGAACTTCAATAACGTCCCTTTATTTTCCTGGGCTTCAACGTTTGTTGGTTCATTAAGTTCTTCCTAACAAATAAATGAGCCCTCGACCCCTTCCTCTTTCGTTATTTCATAGCTTGGGCCTCGTTTCGGAAGACTTGGTGCCTTTCAGTAGCATACGAGGGCTTATTGGGCAGCAGCCATTTCGCGACAAGGTCACGTTCCAGGTAATGCCTCCTGACAATAAGAGTGTCCCAACACTCGCCGCCATGGTGATGAGTGGCACTGCCTAACACTCCCAGAATTACATACACAAAGAAAAATCAGTAAAGTGGATGGGGGGACGACCGCCTTCGTAGCTCAGCGGTAATGCATCGGACGCGTTATCCGTCGTGGTTTGAGCTCCCACCGAAGGCAGCTTTGTCATTCCGTCTACACTAAGTCCTTTCTACTCACTCCAAAAATTACAATACCACAATTGGGAACTTGAATAAGTTCCCCTGTGCTACCCTACGCTTCAGTGTTTGTTGGTTCATTAAGTAACAAATAAACGAGCCCTTGACGCCCTTCCCTTTCTTTATTTTACTCCGTAATACGAATGCATGGAAGCATTCAGCACTGCAGCGGCTCAGAAAACAAACATAGTGGAAGATATGCGTGACGTACGCGCGTATTTAAAGAAATACGAACACAAAATCTGAAAAGTTTACGAAAATGCTGAAAATGAATCCTCACTGTGCGGCTACACTGAGAGGAAGTAGTCACTGAGCTCATTTTTCAGCGGATGGCTTTATTTTTGGCGCTTTTTTGCGAGCGCGCCACGCCGCCCAACCTGCACGGTTTGGAAGGCGTGACGTCAGGGCACCCTGGTCGAATAGCCAGCCCGCCGGCCGTCGTCATTCGGAGCGCGCCGACGCCGAAATTGCGAGCATGGATTCGAGTTCTGGTGCCTCTACCAACGGTGGGTGCGCGTCTGAAGACGAGGATCACTCCAACGTGGCAAGAATAACCGCTTACGGTGACGACCCTTCCGCGTCAAGCGACGAAGAGCAGGTGGCCGTCGACGTGCCGGTCAGGCAGCCTGGGCCAGCAACATGGTAAGCTTATAAATGCGAAGCATTTCTTAGCGAAATTCGGCGACCTTGAGCGTATCTATCTATCTATCTATCTATCTATCTATCTATCTATCTATCTATCTGTCTGTCTATCTATCTATCCATCTATCTATCTATCAACCTAGCCACCTAAGAATTTGTGCTCTCCTGACCGTTTCGTTAATGCGAACGAAAATTGGTATGCCATAATATGACTGCATGACTAACATAAATTTCAGGTCATAACATGAAAATCATGACAAGCATGTCATGAGCGGCATGATTTACATGCCACCGTCCTGGTGCTCTACTGGCTGTCTCGTTAAAAGCATGTATACGAAAATTGGTACGCCACAACATGACTGCATGACGATCATAAATGACAGGTCATAACACGAAAATCATGACATGCGTGTCATGAGCGACATGTTTTACATGCCACGCGTTTCGTTAATGGGACGTATACAAAAATTAACGTGCCACAACATGACTGCATGACAAACATAAATGACAGGTCATAACATGAAAATCACGACATGCGTGTCATGAGCCACATGATTTACATGGCACGGTCTTGGTGCTCTCCTGTCCGTTTTGCTAATTGGATGTATGCGAAAATTGGTTTGGCACAACTTGACTGCCTGGCGAACATAAATGGGAGGTCATAACATGAAAATCGTGATATGCATATCATGAGCGATATCATTTACATGCCACGGTCCCGGTGCTCTTCTGGCCGTTTCGTTAATGGGATGTATACGAAAATTGGTTTGGCACAACATGACTGCATGACGATCATAAATGAAAGGTCATAACATGGAAATCGTGACATGCATGTCATGAGCGGCATGATCTACATTCCACTCGTTTTGTAATGGTATGTATACCAAACATGCATCGTACTCTTGCTGCTGGTGGATTCGCACGCGTGCTAGTTGTCGAGCTTCTTCCGCGCGGTGAATAAATTCATCGGCATCCGCGTTAATTTCGTCCGGTTCGTGTGGGAGCATGGCATCCCACAATGTTCTTACTTCACGTCCGTGGACAAGACGAAACAGAGTCATTCGTGTTGTTTCTTGTCTCGCCGTGTTATAGGGGAACGTGATATAGGGCAGAATGTCGTCCCAGGTTTTGTGCTCAGTGTCGACGTACATCGAAAGCATGTCTCCGATTGTTTTCTTTAGCCGCTCGGGGAGTCCGTTGGTTTGCGGATGGTAGGCTGTTGTCTTGCGATGAGCGGTACCGCTCAGCGCCAAGATGTTATGCAAAAGGGCTGCTCTGAATGCGGTTCCCCGGTCAGTTATGACAACTGCTGGCGCTCCATGTCTCAAGACCACATTCTCTACGAAATATTCTGCTACCTCTGCCGTTGTACCTCTGGGGTAGCCTTTGTTTCGGCATAGCGAGTAAGATAATCAGTTGCTACGATAACCCAGTGGTTACCCGCAGCAGATGTAGGAAGTGGGCCCAAAAGGGCCATGCCGATCTGGTTAAAAGGCGTTTGTGGGAATTCGACAGCGGCACCAAACCAGCTGGTTTCGCCGGAGGTGACCTGCGCCGCTCTCAATCTAGACAGGAGTGAACGTAATGTTTCACGGCAGCAGGTAGTCCTCGCCAATAATATCTTCGCCGCACTCTGTTCAGTGTTCGAGTATAGCCCAGATTCCCAGAAGTGACTTCGCTATGACACGCTTCGAGTACTTCGCGACGGAGTGCCCCAGGAACGACGAGTAAGTAGATGGATCCACTGGGTGGAAACTTCGTTTTGTAAAGCACCTTGTTGCGCAAGCAGAACGACGACAGTGCCCTCGCAAAAACTTTAGGTGCGGTCAGATTTCGTCCGTCCAAGATACTGATGAGGCCTAGCAAATCAGGGCCGTCACGTTGTTGTTGTGCAATGGCGGAAGCATCTAGGACATCGAGAAATGCTGTCTCCTCCTTCGGCGGGTAAAGTAGCTGGCTCTACTTGGGATCGAGACAGGCAGTCAGCGTCTGTGTGTTGCTTCCCCGACTTGTGCACGATCGTCACGTCGAATTCTCGTAGCCTCAGGCTCCAACGCGCTAATCGGCCGGTAGGATCTTTCAGGCTGGTCAACCAGCAGAGGGAGTGGTCATCGCTGATTACCTTGAACGGGCGTCCATACAAATATGGGCGAAATTTCAGAATCGCCCATATGACGGCAAGGCATTCTTTTTCAGTCGTCGAGTAGTTTGCCTCTGCGCGTGTAAGCGTCCTGCTTGCATAGGCAATTACTCTTTCTGCTATGTCTTGCCACTGCACAAGCACTGCTCCTAGGCCTACATTACTGGCGTCAGTGTAAAGCATCGTCGGGGCTGCATCGTGAAAGTGGGCAAGCACTGGAGGGGTCTGGAGGCGTCGTCTCAAATCATTAAAAGCACCTTGTCGTTCATTGTTCCAAACGAAGGCAACGTCGTCCCTTGTGAGCCGAGTTAACGGCGGTGCAATACGCGCGAAGTCCGCAATGAATCTCCGGTAATAAGCGCACAGGCCTAGGAAACGCCTCACAGCTTTCTTATCAGAGGGTACGGGGAATCGTGCAACAGCAGCAGTTTTCTCAGGATCCGGACGAACGTCTGCGTGACTCACAACGTGACTGAGAAATTGCAGTTCTTCAAAGCAAAAGTGGCATTTCTCTGGTTTCACCGTAAGGCCTGCGGACCGTATCGACTGTAAAACTACTTTAAGGCGCTCAAGGTGCTGCTCGAACGTGGTGGAAAACACGATGACATCATCGAGATACACTAAGCACGTTTTCCACTTGAGTCCCGAAAGCACAGTGTCCACGAGGCTTTGAAACGTAGCGGGTGCTGAACACAAACCGAAGGGCAAGACTTTAAACTCGTATAAACCGTCTGGGGTCACAAAAGCGGTTTTCCTCTCGGTCTCTTTCATCCACCTCGATTTGCCAATATCCACTCTTCAAGTCCATCGAAGAAAAATAACGAGCACGCCTTAGCCTATCGAGGGAGTCATCTATACGCGGGAGCGGGTACACGTCTTTCTTTGTCACCTTGTTTAGCTTTCTGTAGTCCACATAAAAACGAAGGGTTCCGTCCTTCTTTTTGACTAATACCACAGGCGACACCCAGGGACATTTTGACGGCTGGATCACGTCATCCTTAAGCATCTTGGCTACTTGGTCTTGTATCGCTTCACGTTCCTTTGGAGCCACACGGTAGGGATTCTGGTGAATAGGTCTCGCGGTGTCCTCTGTATTAATTCGGTGCTTGGTGAGAGACGTACAACCGACTCTTGATGTCGATGCAAAGCAGTGCCGGAACTGGTCTAGCAATTCAAGGAGCTTTGACTGTTCGTCCTCTGGCAAAGTGGTACTAACGTCAAGTACAGGGGTGAAATCTTGCTTAGCCGCTTCATCGAGTACCGTTAAACAACCCTCGACGTCTACAATGTCATCGAAGTAGGCGACTGCTGAACCCTTCGGAAGGTGACGGCACTCTGCGCTAAAATTCGTCAGTAATAAGTTTGTACGTCCAGCAGCCATACTGGCGACACCTCACGCAACCGAAACTCCATGACTGAAGAGTAATGAGCTCATTTGGTCAGCGACTCCTTCACCATCAAACACCACGTCGCTTGCCACTGATACTAGCGTGCATGACCGGGGGGGGATGACCACATCGCCGTCAGTGAGGCGTAAGGGGTCGTGTCTCGGCTCTGAACAGTGAACGAAGTCGGGGCTTTTCTCGAAAATAACCACCCGGTCGGGAATGTTGATGACGGCTCCATATTCTCGTAGAAAGTCCATTCCAATGATGAGGTCTTTGCAGAATGCAGGGAGAACGACAAACGTCGCCCCTAAAGAAGAGCCCCCAATGTCTATTCGCGCAGTGCATCTACCGGTAGGCATGAGTAACTGGCCGCCTGCTGTCCTGATATGGAGACCTGTCCATGGCGTCTGAACTTTCTTGAGGCGGCGGCAAGGGCTTGACTTATAATGGAAAAGTCGGCTCCAGTGTCAACCAAAGCTGTCGCGGGTTGTCCGTCAGCAAGAACGGCAAGATGTGCGGTCACTATTTGGTCCTTGATACGGCTTTCCGACTTTACGAAGTCCGGCAGTGGGAACAATGAGGGCTTTTTATCGTCGTCTTCCCGACGACCTGCAACCTCACCTCCGGAGGTAGCCGCCTTCAAGTTCCCTGGCGAGGACTGGGTGACCTCCTTCCATCGAGGTCACCTATAGTGCATCGGTGAGCTCAAGGAGAATGTGCAGGGGACGGAGAGCGCGGCCGATGTCCCGTACCTGACTGGCGGTAGGGCAGGGTCCCCTTGTCAGTGGTGCGGCGGTCGTCAAAATGGGATACAGGAGACCCTTGAAAAGCTTCCTCTTCGCGGCATGGCACACACCTGTACTGGTTTTGTATAGCGAAGAGGGCGATATGATGCGTCGCGGTACGGGAAATGTGACCGGCGCCGCCAAAATGGAAGCAAAATGAACGGCGGTCTACAATGCGCCAGACGTCTGTTCTGCGTAAGTTTGGACGCCTTGACGTCTCCTCTCGCGGCTGCGACCATGACGTTTCGTTGTACTGCCGACGGCGCGGCGATGCGACAGATGGTCTCATCACGACCTCGGGCGTCGGTGGTGATAAAGCTGCGGCTGCTAATTGCTGATAATAAGGCCTCTCGATGCGTGGCGATACGGCCGGTGCGGGCACAACAGGTGGTGAACGCTGAAGAGCGGCAGCGTAGCTGGTAGGAAACTGCTGGTACTCAGGATAGGGTGTTGTCGTGAGCGCCTGTCTGATTTCATCGCGCACAACTTCAGCGACGGACACAGTAGGCGCTACTGTGGGGGTCAAATTGTGTGACTTCTGTATTTCTTCGCGAACAATCTCTCTAATCAGGTCACGCAGGGAGGTCTGATTGTCCAACATCATGCAAGCTGCGTTGATAGGGCTACTGCTGCACAGCCTATCGTACTGCCTGCTGCGTTCAGAAAGCGCTCGCTCAATAGCCGTAGCTTCCCTGATAAAGTCGGCCACGGTAGTTGGCGGACTAAGCAGAAGCCCGGCAAATAATTGCTCTTTTACGCCACGCATGAGGTAGCGCAACTTTTTGTCATCGCCCATGCTCGGATCAGCTCTACGAAAGAGACGAGCCATCTCTTCGGCAAACATGGCAACACTCTCATTGGGGTTTTGAACCCGCAACTCAATTAGCTGCGGCGCTCGTTCTCGTCTGTCGTCACTGGCAAACGTGTCCGTGATCTGCTGCCGGAAGTCGTTCCATGTCGAGAGATTGGCTTCGCGGTTTTCATACCACGTGCGTGCACTATCGGCAAGGGCAAAGTATACGTGGGAGAGCTTGTCCTGAGCGTTCCACTGGTTAATCCTGGCAACGCACTCGTACTGGCCAAGCCAGCCTTCAACGTCTTCAAAAGGGCCACCGTGAAAGCGTTCGGGCACTGGCGGCTGAAGAAACGTTACCTGTTGTGAATCAGAACGGCTTTCTTCCAGCCCCGGTGGCGTGCTGGCACTGGCCATGGGTAGTGGAGGGTGGCGCCTGGAAGACTGCTCCTGCTGAGGGGAGAGTTCCGAAGAAAGGCCTAGCAGGCGATGGCTGAAACGATGTACGGAGGTGGTAATGGGCGACAGTACGGTAGGGCTTGAAGAGCGGCTTCCAGAAGGAGTCTGAAGCATCAGGCAGGGTTGCTGTACCCCGAACCTCCACCAGTGTCGCGGTACAACCCGAATAGAAGAAAACACGACACTTGACAGCACAGCATAAGAGCTTGTTCAACAAACGCAAGAATAATGGGCGCCGTCAGTTTCTTCTAATTCTTCTAGCAATCCCACTACATAGAATCCCGTAGTGTTTCTTATCGTCATCGTCTTCTATTTCACAGCACATGCGTCAATATGTACCAACCTCGGTATAGCGAGACAACAATGCAAATCCATTTTACTTTCCTGGTGCGTGCTTCGCATTTCCTTGATTCCCACTGCAGGTGGGATCTGCCATTTTTTTCTTTCGCTACTGACGTGCTTGTCAGCCTGCTACCACATGTTACCCCACACATATGTACACGATCCTTCAATAATAAGCCTTGAGCTGCTGGTCTTGATTGATGGATTTCTTGGGTTTCACGTCTTAAAACCACGATAGGATTATGAGAGACGGCGTAGTGGAGGGCCCCGGAAATTTCGACCACCTGGGATTCTTTAACGCGAACTAACATAGGCCTCAACATTTCGCTGCCATCTAAATACAGCCTCCGCGGATGGGATTCGATCCCACCACCTTCGGATCAGCAGCCGAGTCCACTGGATCTCCGTGGCAGGGCTCAATCGGTAGTCTGCACTTGTCTCTTTTTCCTTGTTTGCTTCCTCGCAGTACACGTGGAGAGGCTCATTGTGAGGAGACGATCGAAACCAGGGCTCGAAGCGTATCGAAAGACTTTCGAAACCATTGAACTCTTTGGGTAGACTGACGCCCTTCCCTCAACGAGCATCCAGCAGCCTTAAATATGCTTCCATGAAGAGACCCCCCAAATGAGCAAATAATTCGCGCTGGTGTGAGTGCTCGTGTGGTATCAGCTGTCACTTTCGCATCCTTGTTTTAATGAAGAGGATTACTCTAGAAATTGATCCCGTTAACGTGAAACAGAAGGCTAACTTACCCCGTCATTGTCGCCGAGTACCTGAAAGGGTACGTCAAGAGATTCGATTATCAAACTTAGCTGAAGAACGCGCAAGAGCATTTCACACAATTGCCTATGCGGCTATTGTACAGTTATAAGTGAAAACGCAGGAAATATATACCACTTGGTTGCGCGAACACATAGCTTAAGAGTGAACACAAAAATCCTGGTGTGCTCCTGGCGTCGTATGCCACCAATGGTAGTCAAGCAAAATTTTTCTATTGGCTGCGAGAACTAACAGAGTCGGCACATGGCGGCGAGCCGACGAAGCGCCCGGCCGTGCATAGCTCCTTGCATCGTCTTCCAGCCAGTGCTTGTTTTCACGCGTGCATTCGTCATTCATATGATCTAGGATGTTTGTTCGTTTTGCTGGTGGAGTGCCAAACGATTGCATGTGCACTGTAAAAAAAGGGCAGATACCACGTGCAGTGGGAATCAAGGAAACGCGAAGCACGCATCAGCAAAGTAACATGGTTCTGCATTGTCGTCTCACTAGACCGATTTTGGTACATATGAACTTAAGTAAACTTCCGCAAGTGCACAAAGACTGTGGCATGTAAACCATGCCGCTCATGACAAGCATGTCATGATTGTAATGTTATGGCCTGTTATTTACATTCGTCATGCAGTCGTGTTATGCCACAGCAATTTCGGTATACATCCCATTAACGAAACGCATAGCATGTGAATCATGCCACTCACGACATGCGCGTCATGATTTTCATGTTCTTAGAACGCGAGACCTTTTGTCGTCATACGTTGTTGTCTCGCCATACCAATGTTGCTATTTTTTAAGTTCATGAAATGGCCGCCACAGCACCAAGACCATGGCATGTAAATTATGCTCTTCATGACATGGATGTCACGGTTTTTTTGTTATGACGTGTCATTTATGTTCGTCATGCAGTCATGTCGCACCATGCCAATTTTAGCATATATCCCATTAACGAAACATCAGGAGAGTACCAAGATCGTGGCACGTAAATCATACCGCTAATGACATGGATATCATGATTTTCATGTTACGAGCTGTCTTTTATGTTCGTCATGCAGTCACATTGTGCCGTACGAAATTTAGCATGCCTCCCATCAGCGAAAAGGTCAGCAAAGCACCAAGACCATGGCATGTAAATCATACCCCTCATAACATGCATGTCATGATTCTCGTGCTATGACCTGTCATGTATGTTCGCCATGCAGTCAGGTTGTGTCATACCAATTTTAGCATACATTCCATTCACGAAAAGGTCAGGAGAGCACCAAGACCGTGGCACGTAAATCATACCCCTCATGACATGCATATCATGATTTTCATGTTATGTCCTTTCATTTATGTTCGCCATGCACTCATGTTGTGTCATATCGATTTGAGCATACGAAAAAGTTAACGAAAAAGACAGGAGAGCGCCAAGTTCGTGGCGCGTAAATCATGCCGCTCATGACATGCATATCATAATTTTCATGTTATGACCTGTCATTTATGTTCGCCATCCAGTCATGTTGGTCGATACCAATTTTACCACACATCCCATTAAGGTGGCGGTCCCACTCCGGCGCCGCGCTCCCCGCATTTTAGTCGTTTTTTGCGAACGCGCTGTGCTCTCTACGCTGGTTGTGCAGACGTGAGATTTAGAGCGTCAGAAAGCTTAACTTCTGCGCTTTCCTACCACACTTAGCATTATTGCCTAGACTGAATTGTTAAATAACTACAGTGAAAACAGTTGGAGCAAGAAACTGTGTTTTTGGCGTACAACCTTCCGCATTACTGAGTTTCCAGCAAAACTGCTCATCATAGGGAAATGAACTTTTCTGTGCTCTTAAATGAAATGTCATTCTAGAATTCTATGAAGAGAAATTTCGTGTAAAACAATCAGGAACTTATACAGACTCCAATGAAAATGACCAAAACAATAGAAGTTTATAATCGAATAACGTTTGTCCTTTTCAACATAGAACAACGGTCTTTGGTAGTTTCCTAGGCCGTAGTCTACTTATCATTTTCGCGAAGTCGAGTTACGTTCTGATGAACACATCACGAGTTATTATTACTTCAATTTGGCAATTTTGAGCTCTACTTAGCCACGCATTACTGACGGATTGACAAAACTGTTTAGGTTGAAGCTCTGAAATTTTCAATAATCAAGCAGGAAGCCCTTCTCTCAAATCCTATGAAGAGAAAATTCTCTTTTTCTTATCAGGAAATGTAAACGGGCGTAGTGAATTTAGCTAATTTTTCTGCTGGCCAGGTCGGTACAAATTGGCATTTCTCGTCATGCACATGCTAAGTCACGACAATTGCTGCACTTTAGTGGAGTCATACGGTGTCTTATGATGACTTGTGGTCAGTAGTTTTACCGAGGAGCGCCTCAAACTAAAGATATTTGATAAAATATAGATCTCAAAATTGTTTTCTAGCAGTGGTGCCCTCTGTGGAAAAAAATATCAACCTCTTGCGCGTGAGTTCTAACGTTTGTCAAAAGCGACGCCACTAAACATTACAAAGCGGGTACGCTCTCCCTCCAGCGAGCCTCATACAGTTTTACCCCCTTCTTGAGACCGGTTTCTGTAAGCGCGCGCATCACGGCATTTGGGTATTCGGAGAACCATTTCCAGCTTCCCTCACTGCTCCCCGCTGGGCTCGAGAAGGCACCCACTGTGTCCCCTTCTTCACATCTGGACAATGCCGCAGCCCTCCGACCAAAACATCGCGAGGGGTGTACGTTTTTTTTTTCTTTTTTTTTGTGAGACATACGTTCGAAAGGTGGGGAGATAAGGAAAGTTATTACTGGTGACCATAATGTCTGTCTAGCTCAAGCAGCTGACATGAAAGAAGGTGGAGTGGGAGTGAGAGAGGAAGGCACAGAGGAGAGCTATCTACATGTAACCAATAGGACACAATGCCTGCCACTTTTCCGTGGTCTGCGCTACTGAGCGACAAATTCTTTGGAAAGAAATTTCGGTAGAGACTCCGAAGTGCACGGTAACTGTCTCTCGTCTGAGGAAACCTGAACTGAAACACTTGTACGGGAAGGGAAGTGAAAGGAGGGAGTAGGAGGGAGAGGTCGCATTCAGTGGCATTCAGGGGAAGGGCGGCGGCTTCCCCTTCGTGTGGTGTGCCACGCGACGAAACAGCCGACGATCTCGCAGCAAGTGCACGTACACCTACCGTTACCTGTCGATGTCCCCTAGGCTTGAGCAGCGAAGACATTCGTGGCACCATTCAACGCCACATACAACAACGGCACCCAGACCCAGCATCGTAGGAGTGGATAAGCTACCCGCTCTCACCTCGCGTAACATGTTGCACTACCAACGGACGGGACTGCTGCGGTTGCGCGACGGGGGGTGCATGTGGACGCAATCGCGCGCAAACAAACCCGTCAATTTCAGGTCTGCATATGCGCTCCCTATACACCATCGAACCTACCTTTGTGTGCCTTGGAATGTGTGCCTTGGATGCGGAGCGATCTCGACGTTATTTCACGTAACGCTGGAATTTCAGCTTCTGGCTATTCTTCCATTTCCTCTATCTAAATCCTACGAGGCTGTGCTGCGTGACGTGAAGCCCAGGTGGCCAGCGAAGCCTGATCCGCATGGCACATAGCGTTGCAGGTGCTTTTGGCGCTACAGGTATATATAAAGTGAGGGCCCCACCCTATATTCATTCAATGACCTGAACAAAATCTCCCCCTCTCTCCTTGGCATAACAGTGCAAGTGTGCAGTGACGGGTGACAAGCTATCTTGAAGAGGGTGCTTCAAAAACGAACTGCGAGATGTTGTGTGCATAAGTTAATAGCACACCTACCTCACGACCATATGCCCCTGCCCCCTACTCTTCCGTAGTCACCGCTCAACGCTCTCAGTAACCGCGCAAGCGATCTTGAAGTGCACACAAAACTTGCCTTCGCCTTCCCCTTTTTTCCAGATTCGTACGACGATATCTGGAAAGTTACTTTCTCCATACGGTGAAGCGTGATAAGTACGGCAAAGTACTGTGTCTCCTATTCTACGCGACTTCGGTTCAACAATACGATTAGAAAAAGAAAAGCAGTGAGCAAGCTCTCTTTAGCGGGAAGTGCGGATGACTGGGTGACCTGTAGCACTCCAAGCATTTCTCAAATGTGGCGTGTTTCGACATCCACTGAGGCTTTGAGACACGTGATAAGGTATATTCTCGTTGAGATATATGGTATTTTATCTCCGTTATCATCATACTCGCGTGGTGGTCTCACCTCCACATTTTCCACCCGCTTTTTCGTGTAACCACCGCACCTTCGAAAATCGATCGAGCAGATTTTCCCGTCATTTCTTTTCGCGAAGTCTCAGAACACAAAAAAGGGTGCAGTGACGCTTCATTCAGCAAACACGGGATTGTTGCAAAATATTCGGGCCCAAAGCCTCCCTTGTGTGCAGCGAGCAGGATGTTATAAATTTGTGGTCTTTGTGCGAACGTCTCGCGGTTCCCAAGGAACGTTTGGGCAGCCAGTCTTTGCTCACGTGAATTAATTTACGCGCATACGTTACGCGCAAGCGTTTGAGTGATACCCGCCTGTTGTACACCGCTTTGACTGTAAATGTGGCGGTTCACTCAAGGGCAAGACTCCCGATGAACGTGCAGGGCGGGATGACAGTTCCTTTAGCAACGCGGATGACAAGTACCTCTACTTCCCCGAGACACCCGACTATTCGCCTTATCTCCCGTTTCTAAACTCGGGACGCATACTTATGCTAAATTCAATACAAGCAAATGCATCACACAGCCACCGCTACGAACACTTACGTCAAAAAACGCAACTGCAAGTTACGCCTTGATATAAATTAGTGATATAAATGAATCCGTCTCAAGTTTCTGCTTCGCAGCCGGACAGAGACAGCAACCGAAAGTTAGAGCAACACACGGTTAGCAGCATACGAAGCCGCCTTTGTGTAGCTTGCCGTTGAGAAGATCCCGATTGACTGTTCCCGCGAGACTTCCTATACTTGTCAGGATTCGCAGAAAGTCAACGCGAGGGACCGTTCCCACGCGACGCGCTCCGCTTGAAAGTGCAGTCCGCCAGCATGTTTTTTTTTTTTTGGTCTGTATTTTATATACATGCTGTGTTCTTGTTTTCAAACGAAGGAGGCAGGAACCCCGTCAAGCTGCTGCTGTGCAGCTTTTTGTTCCTTCCCCTAGCATTTTCTTAGCTTTTTTTTTTCTGTAAAAAAAGGAAAATGCGAAATAAACTTGAAACTGGAGTCCGTAACATATCGGTTGTGCGATAAGTGCTCGCCAGATACTATCTCGTGCGACTGACCGCAACTCCGGTGAAAGGGTACCCCCTGGCACTGGGCATGGAACCCGAATTTGGGGCCACCTATGCAGTGATCCCAACCGCCCCCTCCCCTCTCCCATCCTCTTTTCTCCGCAGAACGCTTCATAATTTTGTCTTGGAGTTCTTCGCTCCTTTTCGGACTGGGCCCGCGTGGAAGGTCGAACGTTCAGCGGCTTTCGCTCCCTTCACAAAGGAGGCTCACTCGCCGGTTTGACCGACAAGCAAAAAAGGAAAAACGCACAGTGGGAAGAGGCGGACATGTGCACACAATTTACTTCCTTGCAACGTGAGAATCGAAGTAAAGCGAAGCAGTCAGCATGCGAAGAGAACCTATGCCGCATTAGATTGGGCTTGAGCCAAATGTTACGAGGCAGATCCATGATTGTGTGCAGACTGAACAGTGCGCATAACATGGACTAACTAGGCGCGTCCGCTACACTTTGATACCACAGTCAAACGTGAGCGTTCGAATGCATGAAAGCACGCCGCGTGTACTCGGCGTCGCAGAGCATTGTCTAGTGGCGGCGATATGATATAGTTGCCCGCGATGTTCAAGGTAGCGCAACGGCATAGCGCAACGGCACAACGGCACTACCAGGGCCAACGCAGGCAGATCATCAACAAAAACACACACTTTGTTCTTGAGCATCACCACCGGAGGTATTTCTGACAGTTGCAACTCCCCAGCGACCTCACCCCCATCGGTCGCGCTGGCTAGTTTTCCGGTGGCGAAGGGGACGAGGAGCGACGATGAAGTGGCGAGGGAGAGCGGGGAGCACGAGGACGCGGTGGAGGCGTTAAACTTCGGTCAGATCCTGGAGAGCGGTTCCGAAAGCTGCTCGGCCTATAGTTGTCGCCGTATGGTGCCGACCGCGGAGCTCCCTGAGGGCGTTGAAAAGGTGGTCTGTCATACCGCGGTGTTCTGCGACGGTTGCAGAAACGCGATATATGGCCTGTGACACCGCAGGAGTAGCAGACCGGTAGAGACCGCCTTGGTGGCTCTTCAATGTACTCAAATGCTTCATTCTCTCTAGCGTAGTGTATGGCTTCTTCGCGCAGATCACGGCGAGGCATCGGCAGTTGAGAGTGCGGACGCGGAGCGGGTCGTCCAGAGTGCGAAGCCGGGTAGCGTGTCGTCATCCTTGATTCTGGCGTTGTGCTGTATTCAACTGCTGCTGCGCTAACCGCAGGGTGCCAAGAAGTCGAAACTGGCGTTGCCGATGGCTCGTATGGTGTATATGCTCCACGCCTCTCAGATGTCACACATGACGCCTCTTCACGGCGATTAAGTTCTTCGCGGACAATCTGCCGGATAGTCGATGCTAAGTCAAAACACGTGCTCATGTCCACGCTAGCGACCGTGGTAACGTTTGCCAAGCGGCCGAACTTCGGCGTAATGCGACGCATCTTCAATGACTCGAAGGTTCTGCAGTGTCGAATTACGTCAGACACAGAACTCAGGCTTTCTTTACCGATGAGGAAATTATAAACGTCCTCAGCTACTCCTTTCAACAGATGCCCTACCTTGTCTTCTTCCGTCATCCTAGCGTCAACTGTTTTACAGAGCTTCAATATCTCCTCAATGTACGTGGTGCATGTCTCACCAGGCAGCTGCGCCCGTTGCGAAAGGGTTTGCTCGGCTCGCTTCTTCTTGGCAGCTGAGTCCCCGAAGCAGGCCTTGACCTCGTTAAAAAAAATGTCCCACGTCGTGAGTGCGTCCTCGTGGTTTTCGTACCACACCAGCGCAGTATCGGTAAGAGCGAACACCACGTTGGCGAGGTGAGCGGCAGGATCCCAGCCATTAGACTTACTCACTCGCTTGTATTGTACGAGCCACTCGTCAACATCTTCTCCAGCCTTCCCGCCGAAGGTCGGTGGAACTCGGTAATACAGCAGCGGACCGCTGGTCGCTGCCCTCGGAGCGGCTTGGTCAGGCATATCGGAGATGGCAGTGGCAGATGGCGGGAGGCCGGCAAGTCGACGGCTTCGACGAAGCTCTAGAGTTGGTAGTTCCGTTGTTGCAGGCGTGTACCCCGCACCTCCACCACTCTGTTACGAGTAAACGGGGGCACTCGACGCTCTAAGCAAGGAAGGGGTCCTTTAATGAGGTCGCGAAAGCGAGATCAACAGCGGCCAGCTGGTGGTTGATGCTAACGTCGCTCTCCTCTTCTTTTTCAGTAGCGCCGCACATGCACGATCATCAATTGTCCTCCTCTTCGCGCATATGCGCAACAATATTCATAGTCTCTACACCGCACCAACATGTTGCCGAGAAAGTCAGATCAATTGCGCGTCTCGTGGTGAATGGACAGCCGCATTCGGTAAACGCCTATGTAGAGACCGGTGATGGCGCCACACGAGGCGTGATTCATGGACTGCCGCCTCGTACTCCACCCGACGTGATCAAGGCAAATCTCAAGGTGCGTGCCCAAGGCGTAGAAATCCTACACGCACGGATGCTCGGTGACACGAAAACGGCAGTGATCACCTTTTACGGCACAACCGTACCACGCTGTGTCTGCTATCGCAGCGGCGAACTGCCTTGCTACCCCTACAAAAACACCACGCAAGTGTGCAAAGTCTGTTACAATGTCGGCCACAGATCTGACGTATGCCCCCGACCGGACACTCCGGTATGTCGAACCTGTGGCATGCGAGAACCCGTTCCCAGCCATGAGTTCAAGCCAACATGCGCAACCTGTGGCGAAGACCATCTCACAGGAGACTGCAATTGTAAGAAGAGGCTCAAACCTCTGCGTCGCAGCTCGAACAAAACTTCAAGTACTAACGTTTCGCGCTCACCGCAAGGGAACGCCATGGTGAAGCCTGAGAAGCCGATTCGTTGGTTCAGCTCAGAAGAAACTGACTGGCCCAGCCTGCCACCTCACCCAACAGGCCTTGCCCGAAACATCGATCAAGATCGCGGTCTCGGTCAAGGTCCCGGTCAAGGTCTCGGTCAAGGTCTCGGGCGAGGTCCCGGTCGAAGTCCCTGTCAAGGTCCCGAACAAGATGTCCTCCCGCACTGCAACAACGCCCCGCCTCCCGCTCCATCGAACATCTCGAGTCCAGGGCTACAGGTCTCTCCAGGTCGCCGTGTCAAGGGAAGGTAAGCTGGGCATGTCCCGTGTCTCCCATTGCTCCTATAACTAGCAATCCAGAATACCAAAGAATTGTAGCAGAGAACAAACTCCTTCGCAAGAGTCTGGCTGAGATCAAGCGAGAGTTGGCTTCCCTCAAAGTTCACCGTACGCGAACTGCCCAAGAGTCGCCACAAAAATTGGCTAGCCCCACACCTTGCCAAACAGCTATGCCTTCGGGCACACTTGAACACACCCTCCCACAAATTATGCAGCAGCTTCAAAGCATACAGTCTTTTCAGCAGCAAATGTATTCCGAATTTCAAAATCTTAAAGCTTGCGTCGACGAATCTGTCTCTCACATTAAGAGTAACTTAAGGAAACGTACGGGTGAACCTATCAGCAGGAGGCCGAAACAGACACCACTGATATTGCCATTCCCCATCATGGCGAACGCACGCAGTAATATTCGCACGCACGTAGACCACCTTGAGATCTGGTACTGGAACTGTCGCACCTTTCATAAGCGTGCAGCAGCTCTACACCAGTTCATACAACAAACGCCAGTTAAACCGGACATTGTTTGTCTGCAGGAAACAGGCGCCAAGCCAGTTGCACTTCGGGGTTATTATACTATATCCACCCCAGATTTCCCAAAAGTTGCTATGCTGGTGGCTAAAGATATCGCCTCAAATGTACATCATATACGGGAATGTCATACTGCACACCAAATTCTTGAGATTTACGCGCACAAGAGGGGCAAGGCTAGTACCTTCATCGTGAATGCGTACAGCCCGCCCAAAGAAAGGGCACAGATTTCGAATCGCTGCTTGCTGGAGCGGTCTCCTTTTTGCGCAGCCAGGATCGTCTCGTTTTCTTGGGCGATTTTAAAGGGACTGTCTACCGTCCTTCATCGCTCTCCCGTTTTTGGCTCAACAGAAAGTGTACCTTTCGAAGCGTCCCAGCGTGCAGTGGTTTCTCCAGAAACTCAATAGAAATTATTAAAACACAATTTTTTCATCTACGAAGTCACTCCTTTCCTAGTGTAGGCATGCTAGCAACTATGGTTACCGCACATGATGCGTCATCGTCTCCCTGGAAGCCCTTTCAGGCGCGGGAGGCTTCTCAACACGAACCGGTTTCAAGTTCGGCATTCCAGAGGTGACAGGAGGAGGAGAGGCGAGGGAAAGTTGTTGTTGTTGTTGTTGTTGTTGTTGTTGTTGTTGTTGTTGTTGTTGTTTTGTGCGGTTTAACGTCCCAAAACCAGTTCTGATTATGAGAGACGCCGTAGTGGAGGGCTCCGGGAATTTCGACCACCTGGGGTTCTTTAACGTGCACTGACATCGCACAGCACACGGGCCTCAACATTTCGCCTCCATCTAAATGCAGCCGCCGCGGCCGGGATACGAGGGAAAGTCGGCGCGCGGAGGTGCGCCTCGGACATGCAGCGCTGCATGCATGACAAGCGCAGTACTACACGTCTTTACAAGCAGACGAATTCGAAGGCAGCGCCACCTGCGCCACCGCGAAAGCAGCGAAAAAAAGAACAAATTGCTATTGCACGCTATAACAAGATGTCTCATAGGGTGAAGTACGCTTGTAAGATATACATAAAAGCTTTCCAGAAGAATATGTATGCCTGCGTGGGCTGGTTCTCGTACACTTGGAAAATGACGAACACGCTGTTGGGTGTCGCTAGCGGCGTTTTTTGCGCCACTTTCAGAGGAAAATTAAAAACCTAATTCCTTTTTTGCGGGGTGAAAGCGTGCTCGTTCCCGTAAATGTGACGCACGATATGCCCAATTTTACCACAATCTTAAAAAATTTTCCGAGCGGTAGACAGTCCCTTTAATGCACCTCACACCAGCTGGGGCTACAGACGCGACACTGCAAAAGGGAACCTCCTAGAGAAAGCCATAGACAATTACGGACTCCAGCTCATCACACTCCCCACCGTGCCCACGCTATTGGGCAACAGCGTTAGCGTCGACACTTCTCCTGACTTAGCATTTACATTGAACTTACGCGACGCCACCTGGTCTAATCTAGACGAAACGCTCGGCAGCGACCACTACCTCATTAGTGTGTCTGTATCCCCTCCTAGGTTTCGCAGGACTACGGGTCAGGTGACGATAACGGATTGGTCTAAATACAGATTCCACTACCGGACGCTACGCTCCGCGATGCTAAGGCGTGGGCCGATCACTTATGCGACGCGCATGGGTCTGTTTCAAAACGCATAGCCCTTACATCGGAAGCGCCTGTTGTTGACCGGCATCTACTCCACATGTGGGAAAGTAGACGTAGTCTCGTTAAGCGATGGAAGCGTCAGCGTCTCAATCGTAAACTACGTCTCAACATAGCCGTGATTTCGGAACGCGCTAACGAATATGCTCACAAACTGGAAACTGAAAGCTGGGTCCAGTTCTGCGACTCAATGAGGGACACGTTAAGTACAGCCAAGACACAGGCTATTTTACGAAGTTTGCTCGACCCTGGTAGCACCAAAACTACGGTGTCCCGGACGATCCGAAAATTGGTCTCCGATTTCACCGGCACGGAGGAAGAATTACTGAACATCCTCCGCAAGAAATACGTAGGTGCCGCAGTAGATCTGCCATGCAGCACTGAATACTGGCTTGGCGAACGCAGACCTGGATGCGCCGATTACCAGAGCTGAGCTTTTTGCTGCGGCACAAACTGCAAAGCGCAACACCGCACCGGGACCCGATCGCGTTACTAACGCCATGCTACGAAATCTTAGTGACGATTGCCTGGATGAATTAATACAATACTTTAACCAGCACATCTGGGAACCTGGAATCCCTCCGCCAGAATGGAAAGAGGCCTCGATTATACTAATTCCCAAGCATGGCAAAAGACCCACCTTAGAAAACCTCCGTCCGATTTCTCTGACTTCTTGCCTCGGCAAGCTTTTCGAGAAGGTCATTCAAACCCGCCTAGTACACTACCTTGAGGATCAAGGCTTTTTCCCTACTCATATGTACGGCTTCAGGCACAATCTCTCAACGCAGGACGTTTTCCTCCGCCTTCGAGATGTGGTACTACGCGATGTTCCCTCCGGTGCAGAACACATCTTGGTTGCTCTCGATCTAAAAAGCGCATTTGATACTATGGGCCACGAGCTCATCCTGCAGGAACTCAGTACCACCAACTGTGGGGAACGGACATACAACTACGTTCGTTCCTCACTGATCGAACTGCCACGATTGGCATTGGAGAAATTAGGTCCTCGACCTTTATCTTGCCCAACAGAGGAACTTGCTTGCCCAATAGACCTTAGCTTGCCCAATAGAGAAAGGCAATAATATAGCGCCTCAAGGCGCTATATTATCGCCTTTACTTTTCAACGTTGGTATGGCACGCCTCGCCCGACAGCTCGATTCCATACCAGACTTCGGCTATGCTCTATATGCCGATGATATTACCCTCTGGGTAACCAGGGGCTCTCTCGGCTACAAAGAAAACACATTACAAGAAGCAGCTCAGACAGTGCATCTTTTTGCGGAAAGTTGCGGTATGAGCTGTTCGCCGGAAAAAATCGGAACTCGTTCGGGTGCATGGCAGGGGTTATCGAAATGAACACCCCTTCGAAATTAAAATAGGCGACCATCGCATACGCCAAGTACAAAAAGCACGCATCCTTGGCCTCTGCATCCAAAGCAATAGGCACGCAGATCACACACTAAAAACCCTGCGCAAGACAGTTAAGCAAATTGCCCGCATGGTACACAAAGTGACCTACGATCGCAAAGGCTTAGGAGAGGCGGACATGCTCCGCATAATCAATGCCTCTGTAATCAGCAGATTAACGTACGGCCTCCCCTACCTAGAACTCAGTAATGCTGAGGTTCAACAAGTGGATATTTTGATTCGGACCGCTTACAAGGCCGCTCTTGGTCTGCCAAGAGGAACATCCACGGAGCGACTCCTAGCGTTAGGGATATACAACACCTTTGAGGAACTTCGGGCCGCTGTGCTAATTTCACAACGAGAAAGACTCTGTCTCACAAGCGCTGATAGGGAAGTCCTACGTGGCCTAGGGTATCCTGTACGACCACAATACAGCGATGAGGAACTTGTGCCCCTTACTGCTGAGGTCCGTGCCCAAATTCATACCGCTCCTCTACCGAAAAACATGAGTCCGGTGTACCACCGAGCTCGTCGCGACGCCAGAGCCAGAAAACTCGCCAAACAGTACGGAATGGACCCGGACACGCTTTACACGGACGCAGCCCGCTGCGGCACGCATGGGTTCTCGCTAGCTGCTGTTGGCTCGGTCTCTAGGCCAGGCTTATTCACCTGTGCCTCACCTAGGGCTAACTCAGCAAACACGGCGGAAGCTCTAGCGGTAGCTCTAGCCATCAAGACCAAAGAATCACTGAGGCAAGGATCTTATATCCTCAAAGACTCCCAAATAGCGTGTCGCTATTTTACTAGCGGCCGTGTTCCTGCATGTGTCGCCCACCTGCTAGGTGCAACATTAGACCAGGATCACAGCATTATATGGTGCCCGGGACACATCGAAGCGACGGGTAACGACAGAGCGGACGGTGCAGCTCGAGCTCTTACACACCGAGCAACTGTTCCTCGTCTGGTGTGGAGGGCAGCCAACTCTCGCTCACATCACGTGGGAATGCAAGCTAAGGCCATCTAAAATTAATACGCCTCATATTTCGGCGCAAAAATTTCGAACGGAGTAGTGGGAGGCCTGCCTTGCCAGCGAGGAAAAGGAGGCCCAAGTCGCACTCCTTGACCAGGCACGGCGGGCTGCTGAGGCCAGTGGAGCCTTGGACTAGGGGCCCCACCCACCTGCTTCGCCAACCTCCCTTTCTTTTTATTTAACAATAAACGTTTGTCAACTCAACTCTCCTCCTGGTTCATTGTCGCGACTCGTATGGGTGGAGACTCCTTGAAGCGTTCCATATGCTCATTGCTAAGGGCAGGAAAAGTGTCGTGCGCCTTGTGTGGGACGCCATCACTTGAAAAGCGCTTTAATAATTGGACGCCATTTCCGTTTTTTACTTTCGGACTGTTTTGACTTTCCTTTGTGCATAGTGTTGTAAATATGAATGTTCTTTAACTCTCTTTAGATGGGCAACGTTTCTGCTGACTGTATGTTTCATGCAGATCTTAATAAGCAGAGAATTAGAGTCGTTGTACACACTTTTTGTCATGTTTTCTTCATGATGCAGTTGATTTCGCATTTGTGGACCTTTGTTTTGTGTTTGAACTCGTGTGTTATTGGGGACCTTAATGTTTCGTGTGTACAACTTACTGAAGTTTGGGGGAAAATGTAGTGAACGTCTGTTTTCGGTGCAAAAGTGGAAGTGAAGAAGAGGAAGAGCGCGCGCTTGGGCGAGCCGGAAGTTAAGCGCGTGGGCTTCGGAACGCCGACGTGGATCGAGCGTTACAAGCGACCGAGCGGTGGCACGTTCGGCCCAGGAGAACAAACGCACAGAGCTGGTGCCACTAGACCAGCCGGGACGTACTGGGCATGTCCCTGTGGCGAACGGGTGTCCTGGACCGTGTTGACTGTTCCGGGATGTATGTGCGAGCGGGTCAGGGCGCGCAACGTGAGCTGTGGTGCGGCCGGCCAACCATCTACCGACTCGTGGTCACGGTGCCACGCTGGTTCGAGTGCAGTCCGGCGCAACCACCGGCTGAGGGCGTGGTCACGGTGCCGCGCCGGTCCCTGCCCGGCACAACCGCCTGATGAACGCGTGGCCCTGGTGCTGCGCAAGTTCCTGTCCAGCCGCCTGCTCAGAACGTGGCCACGGTGCCACTTATGCTGCAGTTCTACGCAGCCGCTTTTTTAGAGTGGCCTCGGTGCCACGTAAGGGGTATCGTACCCCGACGCTTTCCTGAGCGAGCAGCTCAGGATCTGCTCGTGCCCCGGACACGGCTTATCGTGCCTCCTCTACTGATGTCAGCTTGCGCCGCCGCTTCTATAACATCGGTACTGTGAGTGGTGCCAACGGACATCTGACATCAGTTAGATAGGACGCGCCGTTTACAGTTTCCTGAGCTTAAGGATCAGAGTGCAGTGATTATGTTGCATTGTCAGATTGTTTGTCCATTGAAAGTGTATGTGCTGTCTCGTCCTGTCGATAAATGTTTCCTTGTCTTCGAATTAGCTGTCTGTGTCTGAGTCCTGGGCCCACGAACCACCACAGTCGGGTATAAAGCATCGGGAAAAATTCACCGGACCTAAGAACTCACGCGGCTGGCGTAGGCAGGCGGGTGCTCGAAAATCTTTCACGGCCTTGACGTGCGAACAACGGACGAATTCCCAGCGCCAAGATGTGGTGACCCAAAAAATAAGAGGTCGGAAGACCCGAAGACGCATTTTTGGGGATTGGCAACTAGGCCGTATTGCTGAAGGCATTGAAAGAGTTCTCGGAGATGACGCTCGTGATCGTGTGGATTGCGCCTCACGACGAGAATGTCATCGATGCAAGAGTGTTCATAAATGGTTGCAGTATTCATAAGTAAATAAAATAAAAATAAACTCAGCAGGAAGGCCGCGCGTCACCTCTGCGATAAATCTTTGGAATGTTTGAGCTGCGTTTCGTAGGCCGAAAGGCATGCGCACATCCTCAAACAGGCCGAAGTGTGTAGTGATGGCTGTTTGCGAGATATCGGTAGGCTCCACTGGGATTTGATGATATGCCTTGACAAGATCTACTTAGCTAAAGACCCTGCATCCGTCCAAATGGCCTGTGAAATCTTGGATGTGCAGCCGGAGATAGCTGTCGGGGACCGTGTGAGCATTGGGCACCCGGTAGTCGCCCCATGGACGCCAGTCACCTCGTTCATTTTTGGGTATCATATGAAGTGGGGAGGCCCAAGCGCTGGACTAAGGGCGAATACCCAGCTTGGAGCATGTTGTCGAATTCCCGCTTATCAATCGCGAGACGCTATCAATCGTGGACCACGCGTGACGATGTGGTGGGTTAGAATGTGCTTGAGCGGCTGTTTTAAATTTCAAGGCCTCGTGACGTCACGAAAGTCGTCGAGAATTCCGGCGTACGGGTAGCTTGGGATCAGCGTGCGGATGCCGGTGGGAGCAACAGGCGACAGAACCCTAGTGATGGAGAGGCGCGTCTTGCTGTCAATCAGGCGATGGTGACGCATGCTGACATCGAGGTCGAAATGGGTCAGGAAGTCCGAGCCGAGAATGGGCCGATTGACGTCGGCTACGATGAAGACCCGTACAAATGTGCGCCGCAGCCCCAGGTCGAGTGTGAGAGACCGCAGGCCATACGTTTTATAGAGGTAGAGTATGCCGTGCGGAACGTAGCTCCACGTTGCTTAGAAGTGCGGTCTTCCTTGGAGGCGGGCAGGACGCTGACCTCGTCACCGTGTCAACGAGGAAGCGCAGGCCAGAAATACGGTCCATGACAACGAACAGGCGGCGGGGTTGGAAGGCGAGGTCACATGCCGCCGTGAGTGATCTCGCGGTGTGTTTCCCGACCAAATCCATGGGGATCAACACTGGCGGGCGCGGTGCTGGTAAGTGCGATGATACCAGCAAATAGGTGGACCTCGAGGACTGCGTGAGCGGGGTCTACTCGGGGAAGACGCTCGGTGGCCTTAACGTGTGGAAACACCACGCTGGTCATGGGGGGATATCCGAAGGGCGTCGATAGAAGGGGCAAGCTGGTCAATCCGGGACTCCAAGCGAGACACTACGGATGATTCTGGTGTTGAAGATAGTGCGGTGATCATTGCAGAAGTCGCGTCGTGCACTCGATCAGCGAGTTGGGCAAAGCGATCGAGAGTCAACCCCCTGCAGCAGCCAGGACTGGGGGAGTAGACTGCGGCAAGTGTTGCAGGAAGAGTTATCTGAACAGCGCTCCGTTCGAGGCGACGTCACTTGACCATAGGAGATGTCGCATGCTGTTGAGCATCTGGGAGGGGCGTCGATCACCAAGCTCTTCACTGGTAAGCAGGTGCCTTAGGCGCGCGCTCTCAGATGTTGTGGTGCGGTCTAGAATGCTCTGATTGAAACGCTGGTATGGGGCATCGTTCAAAGGTGGAGCGATGACGTCCGCGACCTCTTGAGCCACCTCCACCTCAGGTGAAAGGTTGCTGAGTAAGGGACGAAACCGAGAAATCTCCGAGGAGATGTGGCGCAGATCGAAGGTGGCTTCAACTTGGGCGAACCAGAGCTGCGGGTTCTTACGCCAGAACGTGGGCAGACGAAGCTGAAGAGCTGCAACGTCTCACGAGTGCATGGTAGCGTCAGGTAAAAGGCTGCCTGAGGGTGGTAGACTGCTAGGGTCGGTCATCTGTTAGGCCGGGTCACCAATGTTGGGGACGAGATGTCGCAGCGGAGCTACAGACAATGCAACCAGCGTCGCAGACTTGTAGAACCAACTGAAGCGTGCCGGCTCTGCTTCCCGTGCACGCGCCGCCGCTCTTTATTTTGTGGGCGAAGCTCCTTAAGGTGTGGGTCCTTCCCTCCTCTGTAGTAGTATGTATGTAGCCACCTCGCGCCGCCGTGAGGCACGCGTGAGCTCTCTCACTCTTCCATCTGCTGTCTTGTGAGAGAGAGAGAGATAGAGAGATCGAAAGGCGCGCGTTGACTATGAAAACGCTCTTTATTTCATGAATGCTCTACCAGCTCGCAAAGAAGGAAAACGCGCCCTCACCCGCGAGAGACAACGTTGCGCAGGCAGCGTCTTCTAGCGAGTTTCTTGATAGAAGAATACCGACTACTCGAGCTGGAGAACCGTTCACCTGCGTTCACCGGCCACCCATATATATATATATATATATATATATATATATATATATATATATATATATATATATTATAGCGACTAAAAGACGACGAAGAACTGCTTTGGCGGAGGAACGGGGGAAGAGAAAGAAGAAGAATAAAATCTGTCTCTGTCAGTGTTGGAATGTTACATTGGCGCAGTCTTCGGCAGGATTAAGAACGCAACTATGTGGATAACTTTGACTTTATCCCGAAGTTCAAGTGACAGGCCATATTTTTCGACGTGCAACGTGGATGAAGAAACGTATGAATTGCCTGAAAGTATCACAACGTCCGAACTACGTGAGTTCGTCGCTCAGAAAGCTGGGAAGACGCCGGAGGAGATCGACAACCAACCATCAGTGAAGATGAAACTGAAATACTCAGAGTTTCAAGAATACATCACGCGGCCGCTCTTGAAAGCGTCGTCAAGGGTTGCGCCAAGTAAAGAAGATTATTCCGTTAGCTCATGCCTCATGGAAATTCTCCACCGTCAACAACAGCACGCAGAGCGACAGCAGCAGTTCATGAATAGTCTTCTTGCCGTCATCCAGGCACAACAAAGACCCAACAAGGAGATAGGAAAGCCTGATCCATTTGATGGTGAAAGCGCAAGGCCGGAAACCTGGATCAAGTTCTACGAACACGCGTGTGAGGACAACTCGTGGCAAGAATCCAGTGAACACATCAGGAACATGCGTCCATTCCTTACCGGACTGGCTCGAAAGTGGTACGAGCTTCACTACGCTGGACACGAGACCGACACGTGGGATGAGTGGAAAAGGAGTTTCCTGGCAGCTTTCGACGAAAACCCCGTTGAAAGGTTGGACCGAGCAATTTTTTACAAATTTCGATCAGGAAAGCCCCTCGAAGAAGCCGCCTTTTATGAGAAAAGGCGGCTTCTTCAAATGGCAAACCCGGAACTTCCGGAGTCGGCGATAGTTCCGCTCATTATTCACGGCCTTCCTAAGGAACTCCAGAGACAGGCACAAGTGCAATCGCCAAAAACTGTCGAGGAACTTCTAGTTTCTATCAGAAACCTCTCAATTGATTGGAATTCCCAGAACCCACGTCGACCAGATTACCATCCCGACAGGGCACCTTGGAGGTCACGTGATCATGACAATTGGCATGGTCGAAACCGAGCGGTTAATGTCATCTCCGATGCCAGTAACTACCAAGAGCAAATGGCTTCTTCGCATCCAGATGCAGCTGAAACAGAAAACGAATAAAAGAGGGTGCACAGTCCCACCTGACGACTAAATTGGACTGTTTTTCTAACGGCTCTTAACCTTCTGTATATCAAACTACAGGTAAATGGTGAAGATGTTGACGCTCTCGTAGATAGTGGGGCATCTGTGTCTGTCATAAATGAGGCACTTGTAAAGAGGAAAGAAATTATTCGAGGGAGGTCGGTACAAGTACAAAGTTTTGATGGGACGAGACAAATTTACGATAAATGGGTGAGAACAAGTGTCTCTTTTCAAGGTCAGAATGCTGACATTGACGCTCTCGTAGTAAAAGGGTGTGACTACAAATTTTTACTTTCCCGACCTGATATGAAGACCCTAAAGTTAAACCTTTATTGGAATGATGAAGTGACTGTGGCGAAAGAGACGTGCGCCTCCTTGAGTATCGCAGATCGCCTTATTACATGTGAAGACGACGTCCGCCACAAGTTCCCCGAACTTGTCTGCTTAAGCGACTACCCACCAGCAACAACGAAATTTTCGGTTCCTTTCAAGCTGAAAGACATTACACCGGTCAGGAGAAAGCTTTACAACATGTCACGCGCGAAGAAGATTTGGTTGAAAAACGAGATCCAAAATATGTTAGATGCTGGCATCATACGACCATCGGTGTCTACGCTCGCCTCACCAATTACGCTGGCTCCCAAAGAAGATGGATCTATGAGACTATGTACAGACTACCGAATCTTGAATCACCAAACGGACCTATTCCCTTTTCCTATGCCAAGAATTGATGGCATAATTGAAGAAACGGGAGGTTGCAAAATCTTTTCCAGAATAGATCTTTGCAAAGGATTTTGGAAGGTACTACTCGAAGAGGAATATAAAATGTACACGGCTTTTGTCACTCCCTTTGACGTATATGAGTACAATCGCTTACCTTTCGGGTGGAAGAACAGCGCTGCCTGGTTTCAAAAGATGATGAATGGCGTCTTGAAACCCTTTCTTGGAGTATTTTGCAACGTCTATGTCGACGATATTTTAAAAGATGAAACGTCTCACGCTGAACACCTGACTGCTGTTTTGATCGCACTGAGCGAAGCTAAACTGAAAGTAAATTTTAAGAAGAGAGAGTTCTTCAAGACAAAAATTACATTTCTTGGACGCGTCCTGGATGGATTTACTAAAAGCACTAAGGAAGAATCCGTGGAGCGCGTAAGGCACATGAAGAAGCCAGATAGTGTACACGCGCTCAGAGTTTTCCTTGGGCTTGCCGGACACTTCAGAAACTTCATAAAAAGTTTTGCGGCCCGAGCAAAACCATTGAACAATTTTCTTCACAAGAACACCGATTTTATTTGGGCTGATGAATGTGAAAAGGCTTACGACGACTTAGTATCAGCCATATCATCAGATCCGATCCTTACGCTACCCGATTTCAGTCTTCCCTTTGAACTGACGACAGATGCTTCCAACTTCGGTGCAGGTGCTGTTCTGTATCAGCGAAAACATGAAAGAGGAGCCCAAGTTATTGGCTACTATTCGTATACGTTTACGAATGCAGAGCAGAACTACAGCACAACAGAGAAGGAGGCATTGGCTGTTGTTCTCGCAATGAGGTATTTTCGCTCTTTCATAGAAGGTGCAAAATTCAAACTATTCACTGATCATCAGGCACTTACCCATTTGCTGAATGTTTCACAACCAAAAGGGAGAATAGCCCGATGGATCAGTGAAATCCAGCAGTTTGACTTCGAAGTCGCACACAGAAGCGGGCAAGAATTATCAGATGCTGATGCACTTTCTCGGCTTCCAGTAATCAGTGAATGTGGGAACAAGGAAAGTGTGAACCTACTCAAACTCTGGGAAGGTACAGAGCAATTGATCCCCATAGGAAGAAAGTTCCAGGTTCCAGCTACGTTGGTACGAAAGGTTCTTGAGCTGTATCATGACAGCCCACATTCAGGAGGATACGATGGGTTTTGGCGAACCTATTACAAATTGAGAAGGCGATTTACATGGCCAGGAATGAAGAATAATGTCGCCGATTGCATTAGATCCTGCCACAATTGTCAAATCAACAAGGCTAAATACAAACAGAAAACAGACACTATGATATTCCCACCTCACGCAAGTGTGCCGTTTGAGACCATTCATGTTGACTTCGATGAGCTAAAAAAAAGCGAAGGCGTGAGGAGAACTCAGTCTTTCTTAGTATGCATTGACGAATGCTCAAGGATTGTTGCGGCCAAGCCAGGAAGAGAGAATGCGCAAACCGTCATAGCACTACTGAGCAGAGACATGTTTAAAGGACTGAAATGCATAGTATCTGACAATGGATCGGCATTTAGGAGCCAGGAACTTGAAAAGTGGGCACAAGAAAAAAACATCACTCTGAACTTCACAGCCCCATGCCATCCGTCAGCCAACGGGCTCGCAGAACGGGTCATACGAGACATAAAGCAATACATAAGCATGTACCCGGAATTCCCAGGAGGGTGGAAATGTTGCCTACAAGCAGCAGTGTCGCATCATAATAGATCCCATACAAGTGCTTTGCGATGCAGTCCCCAATATGCGGCCTTCGGTGAACCGGTGTATCTGCCTGCAGACGACACGCTGGAAATCAAGACAAAACTACACCTTGAGGAGACCAAGAAGACTGCAGAGAGCCAAAGAAAACACAGAGAGTCGCATAAACGAGCGTTTGACAAGCGGCATAACAACAAGATCCCCAATATTACTCTAGGTGATCTAGTTTTGATGCGGAAAGGCTATGACAGTCATAGTACAAAACTGTTGGGACCATTTAAGGTGACCAAAACGGCTACAAAAGACGGAATACTTAAGACCATCGGCTACGTAACGGAAGATGGTGTCATGGAAATAGCTGCCATCAGCAATGTGATTCCCTATATCCAGCGGAGGGACAAAACAAAGCCAGGGAGAGTGTAGCGACTAAAAGACGACGAAGAACTGCTTTGGCGGGGGAACGGGGGAAGAGAAAGAAGAAGAATAAAATCTGTCTCTGTCAGTGTTGGAATGTTACATATATATATATATATATATATATATATATATATATATATATATATATATATATATATATATATATATATATATATATATATATATATTGTAGTGAAGCACACCGGCAGCAGCTCTGACACAGCGTGTAGAAGAAGACGTTGACGTTGGTGTTGCTTTGAGCTCGGCTCGTTCTAACATAGTAAGCGTGTCCTGTTAACGTCTTGTCTTTCATTACACCTCGTTACATTTGGTGGAGGTGCGGGGTAGACCCCTTGAGCGTCCTGGAGCTCCGCAGCCGTACGCTACCTTCTGGCTCAGCAATGAATGAGGACGCCGGGCCCTCGCAAGCCGCCCCTGTGCCAGCGGCCCCCATCCCCACATCTGTGATGTGCTCTGGCGTGCTCCGTCAGCGTGACCCTCCTGTATTCAGCGGTACTGACGATCGCAACGTCGAGGACTGGCTGTTAGAGTATGAGCGCTGCAGCGCGCACAATAAGTGGGACAACCACGCCAAGCTCGCTCACGTCATCTTCTATTTGACCGATGTGGCCAACCTGTGGTTCCACAACCACGAAGCCGATTTCACCACCTGGTCGGCCTTTAAGGAGACCCTCACTTCTTTTTTCGGTCGGCCAGCTGTGCACAAGCTCCGCGCTGAACACAGCCTGCGTGGGCGATCTCAACAAATCGGTGAGACGTTCACGAGCTACATTGAGTTGCTGTTGTTTTGTTGTTGTTTTGTGGAGTTTTACGTCCCAAAACCAGTTCTGATTATGAGAGGGCTCCGGAAATTTCGACCACCTGGGGTTCTTTAACGTGCACTGACATCGCACAGCACACGGGCCTCAACATTTCGCCTCCAACGAAATGCAGCCGCCGCGGCCGGGATTCGATCCCGCGACCCTCGGACGTGATCGCTCTATGTAGGCGGGCAAATGTGGACATGGCTGAAAGTGACAAGATAAAACACATAAGGAAAGGTATAGACGACGTCGCCTTCCATATGCTCGTGGCTAAAAATCCACAGAGTGTCGGTGAAGTGATCGAACATTGCCAAAGTTTTGATGAGCTGCGTGAGCAGCGCATATCCACTCGTCGCCCGACTACTCAAACGGCAGACCTTTCAGCGTTGTAGCAGAGGCCTGTTGGATCCGACTATACCGCCTTGCTGCCACAAAATCAGCGATACATCCGTGAGGAAGTTGCTCGCCAACTTTCTCTTGCGGCCTCTGTCGCTGAGCGCCCAACCTCGCTGGACCAGTCGCTTCGTCATGTTATCCAGACGCAGGTCGCCGAGGCTCTCCCTACCCCTGCTCCGCCAACGCACGTTGCTGCACCACTGACGTACGCCGATGCTCTTGTACGACCGCCTACACAGCCAACACCTACTTCAGCCAGCCAAGTCGCCACTTACTACACGCGACCACGTCCTGTATGCCCCGTTCGTGCACCCTTCTAGCCTCCCAGCGCACCTGTGAACCCCTGGCGTACTACCTATAACCGGTCCATTTGCTACTTTTGCGGCATCCCAGGACATGTGGCGAACCTCTGTAACCGCCGTGCATCCTATATTCGCGACAGTGCTCCGACATACGGCTACTATAACCAGCAGCCTGCGGTGCAGACCTACGGCCACTTCTACCAGCAGCCACCTCACCCTGCATCGCCTGATGCACCCGACTCGTACTCACGTCGAGCCACCTATAACACTCGTCGATCTCCGTCTCCACGCCGGCGCTCCATTTCGCCTATGCTTCGCCGTTCCGACTGTGTCCAGGAGGAAAACTAGCAGCCGCAGTTCCCGAGGCAAGAGCTGCGTCGCCATCGAAGATTTCAAGCCCTCATTTTCCGCCCGCTAACGAGATTATTGTGTTCGTAGATGGTGTACTGACTAATGCTCTTGTCGATACTGGAGCTGCTGTTTGTGTGATCAGTGACGTACTGTGCCGCAAGTTAAGAAATTGACGACTGCGCTTCTTGACATTTCACTACGTACAGCGAGCTCGCAGCACCTCAAGCCTTCAGCCACGTGCATGGCCCGCATTTTGATACAAGACGACCTCTATATAGTCCAACTTGTCGTTCTTTCGCATGCGTCGCATGAGGTCAGTCTGGGTTGGGATTTCCTTTCTTCACATTTTCTGACGTAATGAACGGACCGCCTCCGTCCAAATATGGAACGCGTACAAGATTGCGCCACAGAGGCCACCGACGCCGCAGCACGAGGAGCGCTAGCGTCGGCGTTCTCAGCCGGCGCGTTTGTACCGGCTGCAAAAGAAAAAAATCCACAGCATATCCACGGAGTGAATGACGATTAGTGGGCGAAGCTCCGGAGGTTCATCCTAGATCGTGCCGAGTTGCGGATTAATTTAGTTAACGCGCACGCTACGAATCCTTATGGTCAACTACGCACAAGTGAAATCTCCCACCGGCACTTCATTGCAAGTCAAGATCCAGCGCATATATATATATATATATATATATATATATATATATATATATATATATATATATATATGCGCTGGATCTTGACTTGCAATGAAGTGCCGGTGGGAGATTTCACTTGTGCGTAGAGCAACAGCCGGGCGAAAAATTGGTTAGCCCTGAAAAGGGCTGTTTGGAGGTAAGAGATGCATTTGAATAGATGACTGAAGAGTAGTTTCAGCAGGTTTTTGTCTGTGCAAACGAAGAGGGCATAGCTTGTACACAACGCTTGACACCACCAATGGATGCAGTCGGGCCAGTGGCTCCTCATCAGAGAGGAAATTGTTGTGCATGTTGTGATTCTTGACAACAGTAGCTTGCAGTTGCCAGCCAGTTGCGAGGAATCACTCACGCGACTCCACCATGATTCTTCATTTCAGATTCTTCGAAGAATCGTCCAGTTGATGAGCAGCATCGTTGTCTTGGCGCACAAAGAGGCAGCAGCCAGAGAGAGGGTGGCGGCTCAGGAGGGCATCATGAGTGAGCGGCACTTCTTGGCGCAGACCATGGCGCTGCAGCAAGAAAGAAACTAATCAGTTTCAGTTTTGCCTTTCATTTATTCCTTGTCTTTTGTTAGTTCACTTCGTTCAGTTTATTTTATAATTTCATTTTAATTTTATGCATTTATTGATTGTTCAATTTCAGTTTCATTGTTTCATTTTATGAGGACTATCAGCAATACAAGAGGATGTTCCAACTGAACGTGTCCCCCAATTTGTGTAGTTTTTATTTTCTTTTAATTTATGGTAACCTTGCTACAACACCAGCTTGTAGTTTCATTTTTATTTGCATAGTTCTCAGGCAACTAGTCAATCACACTGCAATCATTACAAATAGTTGCACTTTCTGTATACGGATTTTTTTACTGTGGTAGTTGTAGTTTTTCTATGTTTTGTAGGTCACTCCACATTACGAAACATTACCATGTAGTACACGCACGTTTTAGTAGCGTGATGGTTTCATTTCTACTAAGGGAAAGCTGGTCTTTTTTTAGGAGCATCACACATTCATATACCAAACTAGTTGCTCTTCAAGTGCCGTACTTTCACAAGTTAAAATGGTCATCATCACTGTACCACGTCAGTGTTTGTTTCGTATAGTCTTTGTTCTAAGTGGGTTATTCCTGGAATAAATTTCAAGTGTGGTACGTTCTGGGTGTTTTTAGAGTGCAGAGCGAATTATCCATGTTGTATGTAATTTATGATTCAACACAGGAGCAAAGTGCACTCCACGTTTCTCAAACATGAGTGTTTTTAAGCACTGCACTGCGGTTGCAGCAGAAAAAGAAATGCTTCTAGTCAGCGATTCATTACAATAACAAGGGAATGCACACACTTGTCAAGCTCACACTTTCTTGCAAAGTCACTCAAGTGGGACTGCAAGTTTTAGGTGCCGTGGTGAAAATGAATGGTGTGATGTTGACGCTACAATGTTATCGCGTGGTTTGCTACATGTAGTGAGACGATCAAGGTTCATCATACACTTATCATAGTGTGTGATAAGGTTGAGTTTTGTATTTTTGTGTTTTACCGTTAACTTACGTCTACTCATTTGGCCACGATGTGATGACTAATCTTATCGCAGTGCTGAGCTTCAAAGTTTCACTTCGCGTTTTCGAACTGCTTTTATGATGCTGTGTTTGCTCGCCTCATCTGCATGTTCATGCTTGCATGGAAGCTTTCTTACACTTAGCACGAGAGGTGGCTAGCAAGCATATTGCCTGGTTCCCACCAGTTTATACTGCGCGTCTGCGCGACTGGACGCAGCAGTTGCAATCATTCTGTTCTGTTTATGAGAATTGTGCAAACATTTTACTGATGGTGACCGCGAGTTGACAGTTTCAATCATACATACTGCTTCCATGAAGTCTGTCATACTGGGTGAACGGATGTGTACATTCCACATTTCATGTGACATTTGAAGAAAAAGATGTACTTTCACGTTGCCATCACGTGTCATGCTGAACTAGGAAAGGAGTACTTTGTGCCAATTCCTCAGTAATGTAACCACAGGCTTCAGCAATACAAACCAATGTTCAGTGCATTGTCCTGAGCAGTAGGTAACAACCGCTGTGTCTACATGTACAGCAAGTGCCATGTCACAGGATCTACACAACACATGCCAGCTGTTGTGGCATCGTGTTTGTAATGTTTCACTAGGAAGGAGGTGTTTGATGATGTGCACATTACACACAAGTACCTAGGGAGCAGCAGCAAATGCTCATAGAAAAAGTGGCATGGCACAGTGCCTTACAACTGCTTAATCATTAATAATAAAAAAGAACGGCATCCTTCGAGACTCTTGTTGGCAGGACAGTACAGTTGTTTCTGAGCCCATGACTCAGCCATTCTTTTTTAAAAGAATTCCTTTGGTAAGTTTCATTCATTTTTGTTTCAGTTACCATAACCTGTCAGATGTTTTGCTTTGGAAACATGGACAACCTATATGTAGGTACAGTTGATCTGTATATGTATTTTTGCACTCTACGTACAGAGCTGCTATTGCCTAACTGTGCTACAATGCATATAAGTTATGCATGTTTTAGGAAAACTCACCATTCCTGTGTACTTAAAAAAAAAAGTTCACAACAGCACTGCGCTGCTGCCTTCCTCTGAGGAGCACGTCTCACGGTTCCAGCGCCTGTTCGTCCCCTGACTGCTCAGCTGGTGGCACTCCCCCGCAAAGCTCTTCCAATGTCCAGTCGCCGGGGTCAATGTTGTGGAGAGCAGTGCACGCATAAATGATCTGCACTGCTCGGGGCTGTAGAGAATGGTTCGAACGCGCTGCAAGCAGCGAAACTTGCTCTTCAGCACTCCAATATGTCGCTCCACAAAACTGCGCATGGACCTGTGCTTCCCCACTGGCCTTTGGAGGTGCTGGCGTCAGGATCGCCAAGCTCTGGCGTAAGCAACCATGGCTCGAGGGAGTATCCTGAGTTTTCTGTTAAAGAAAATGATAGCCCAGGGTTCATACAGGTTTCAAAAAGGTAAATTCACACCTGCAAATAGGAATAATAAAAAATAGAGTACCACATATGGTCAAAAGTACTTCCTACCGTTTATATACAGAAAAAAAACATGTCTGATAGGACAATGTTACAGCTACACTGTTTCAAGCAAAGGCGCGTACAGCCTTCTGCATTAAAGGGGGTAGTGTAAATTGCGACCGCCCCCCGGTGCGCACGCTTACGGTTCCCACAAGAAAAAAATTATATATATATATATATATATATATATATATATATATATATATATATATATATATATATATATATATATATATATATATATATATATATATCGCCAACTGAACACTTGGAGTCAGCTATTGCGCACGCAATAGTTGTGAGTACCTTCGTGTTCAAAGTACTTCATGGTGTCTTCCTGGTCGTGTATCGATTTCTACTACGACTGCAGCCCACATTCCTTAATACCTCCAAAATTCACTACCCGATTACGTATGCAGGCCAGAACAAATACACAATTTTGGGACGGCAAATGCACATGCACTGAAACACATGTTAATCATCGTTACCGTGGACTTGTCAGATTTCAACAAGCTCGTAAAACGTTACCCGCATGTCCTCTTTCAATCGCTACGTACGCCAGATTGGACAGTAAACTGAACAATTGCTACGATGAGTGAGTACAAATGGCTACTGAGGTTTGAAGTGAAACATTCCAACGGTACTTACAACCATGACGTTTAGGGTGTAATAACCCTTCCTCGACAAGATGCTCACTGTGTCCCCTTTGCCGAGTTTGCGGCTTCCGAATAGCAACCAACGTGCCGTTGGCGCACGATAGCACGCCTGGGATGTTGCCGAGTAGCGCAAACGCCGCCTTCGCCTCATCCTTGGCAGCCACGGTGTCGGCGGAAAGTCCACCAACTTTCGCCGGGTAGCCCGGGCAGCGACGGATATGATGATGGCCTCCGTCACCTCGTAGATGGTGTTACTCACGGCTGACTGCACCACGCCTATATGCTCCTCGCGACCAACGCTACTCTGGGAGCTCCCTGTGGCAGAGAATCGCAGTGCACACATCTTCCTCGCTGTGGAAAGGCCACTGGCTCGGTGGCATGCAATGATGGGGTCAAGTTCGTCGCACAAACTACGCACTGTTCGCTTGGACAGTCGAAAACGCTGCTCTTCATAAGTCAACTCTTCAAATGCATCATCTACCTCGTGTCGTCGTCTCTGCGCGCAGAGTTCTTCAATCATGTCTGCGCGTCTGCAGCAGCCGCACAGGCGACACGAAAAGGCACGCGAGAGAAAGGCAACGCCATCTTCTCCACAAACGAGGCAAACGGTCTCAAATTGTTACGTTTCAATCCAATCCAAGCCGTCCTGTAGCCGTTTAGATATCCGTTCGTGCGGATGGACGCTCTCGTCGTCCGTTCATTCAATTTCGTCCATTAGCAGACGACACGGAATGATTGACAGGTTACAAACGTCACGACTCACGTGACAATCAACGTCACGCATGTCGTCACGGCTCACATTGACCAATCGCGTGCACCTCGATGGACGGACCGCCTCCGTCCAAATTTTGGACGCGTACAAGATTGCGCCACTGACAAGCCTCTTCAATTCGACATCGAACTCGGCACCCAGGCGGCGAGGAACGATGGGCTAGCTGGCGCATTCGCACGCCGAGTGTTGCTACGGCGACGCCACGCAGCTGGGCGCGCACTTTCGCCAGCCAAGCGAAGAAACGCGGCGACGCGGCCGTACACCTCTGCGGGTAGGCCCAGCTGAGCCAAAGCCACGTAGCAAAAAAGAAGGCCATCGCACGCCGGTGTGACGTCACGCTAGTCGGATGGGCCGCACAGTCGACGCCGTCGGCATCTCCGCGACTCAGCGCCTCGCGGTTACTGTATAGTTTCGGAAAATCAGTGCTGTCTTTAAAGTGACAGCGACGCAGCGATCCAAAGCGAGACACGTACAGCTTAAGCAAAAATAAGGGGAAGCCGCTGGTTAAGCGCAGACAAGATCATCATAGAAAGCAACATTCTCTCATAAGTTTGATTACATTGATTTTGATCAAATCCATCAGTCAATGACCTTCGATTAATTGACTGGTAATTGTTTACTTTTTTAGCGGCGAAGCTCCTTAGGGCACAGGCTAGTCCGGCATCGTCGTCGTCGTCGTCGTCGTAGCCACCTCTAGGTCTCAGAATGATCACGCGATGGCGCTGCGGTGCTGCTTAGCTAGTACGTGAATTGATCAATAGATGGCGCGGAGGCGCTCGCTGCGTGCGTCCTATCCACCAGAATAGCCGACAAAAGGAGCACAAAAGCGGGGCTCGACCTACATGGAAGCTCTGGTAAAAGAGCCAGCGGACAAAAGACCACCCGAACCTCACCCTGAAAGTCAGTCCAAATGTCCAGAGCAGACAAAGGCAGCAGGGCAGCTGGAGAACGTAATAATAGCGGGGGACTCCAACCTGGCTCGATGCTCGGAAACGATTCAGGAGAGGCGAAAAGGAGACCAAAGAGTAGCTGTACGGACGTTTCCAGGAAAAATGTTGGGGACAGTAATGCAGCAAGCAAGGGAACAGCTCACTCGTAGACATCAGGGGGCGCAGTTTGGTTGTGATAGCTGGCGGGCTGAACAACGTGTTGAATGGAAGGACCCCAGAAATTGAGGTGAACAAAGGGAATAGATGAGTTGTGGGTAGTGTCCCCCAGGTGCACATTGTGGTGTGCACAATCCCCGAGGTACCTTTGAAAGACCGAAACCTGCAAAGAGCAGTTGTGACCGCCAACGAAACGATCTGGCGGTTTAGTCGAGATAAAGGCTCCGAGGTTGTCGACATAAACAGAGAAGTGCACAGATGGGGTGGTTTCCAAAGAGATGGAATCCACTATGGCCGTAAACTGGGGCATGAGGTGGGCTGGCGCCTAGCAGGACGCGCAGTAGCTTTTTTAGGGGGCACACGAGCCCCCTAAAAAGAAAGGAAAGAAACATCTATGGAGGACCCTTCGGAAAGCAGAATTGGTAACAAAGGGAGAAGGGCAAAGGGGAAAGATAGAAAGAAAGTGTAGCGCGGTTTAACAAGCTACATAAATATGCAAGGTGGCGGAAAACCGACAAAATGGTTAGAAATAGAGGAACAGTTGAACAGAGAACAGATAGCGGTGCACGCCGTTACAGAAACGCACCTTCGGGACTCGGAAGAGCCACCAATTATTGCAAATTATGTGTGGGAAGGGTGCAACAGGACAAAATAAGAAAGAAAAGGTGGGGTAATCGGTACGCTAATTCATCGGGAAGCAAACTGGTGTAGGGTTACTGCGACACATGAAGAGCACCTCTGGGTATCTGGCACGGTAAGCGGGAAGAAAACTATGTTGGGTGTAGCTTACATGTGGACTGGAAATAACTGCAAAGAGAAAAATCAGGAGTAAGTGAATTGCATAAGCAAGGATATTCAGAAATTTGGAAACGGGGCCGAAATAATCCTCATAGGAGATACGAATGTTCATGTGCATGACCTCGACGGATATAGAGATTATAACGGGAAGCTTATGGTAGAGCTCTGCGAACAACATAGTCTCGAATTACATAGTCTCGATATAGTTAACATGAGTCCTAAATGCGATGGGCAGGTAATATAGGAGGTCGGAAGCAGGCAGTCAACAATCGATTACTGCCTCATGACAGAAGGAATTCACGACAAGTTGAGACAAATGAGCATAGATGAGGAAGGGAGTAGGAGCTTGGGAAACGACCATGCAAATGGGCTATGTAGATCGTAAAGAGAGCATCGAGTTCAAGTCGGACAGCTCTTTTCTAAGTGAAAAACAAATTAGGAACGTAGTCGCAACAATCGAGGACATAGTGAGCAGAACAAAAGGCAAAGTGTGGGATTATAATGAGCTTCTTAATCTAATATGGACTGAAATTACGAAAGAGAAACAAAAGAGTTGCTGGAGGGGAAAGCGAAAGCCAAAACGATGGGGGAGCAGGGAAATTCGGGACGCAATTGAGAATCAACGGGAAGCATCTCGAATACATAGGCAGGCAAAAAAGGAGCAGAGGCCACAAGACGAAGTCAAGCAAAAATGGGAACCATATCGCGAGGAAAAAAGCCCTGGTACAGAGTTTAGTTGAAGCCAAGATTAAAGGCCAAAGTGAACGTAGGATATCGGACACTCGCGAAAAGAAGGACGCGTCTAGGCTTTTCTGGAACCACCTGAAATCACTAGGTAAGAAAACTCTAACTATGCAACGACATGGATGAAGAAGGAAATAAATTACAGGCGTACGACGCACTGACTTATATTCGAGACACAACAGCCGATTCCTTTAAGAAGAATGACGAGCCTCCCTTTACGACGTGTAACAGTAGCAAGGAAGATCAAGTGGAAGAACTAGTTCTGGAAAATTTCAATTGGAAGAAGGCGGAGGAAAAGATTCTCAAACGCACAGCCACAGGTTTAGATGGGGTTTGTATTACTGTAATAAGTGAGCTCGGCAGAAACAGCAAAGAGGCCCTGTTAAAAGCAATTGAAAAAAGCTTACAGGACAGGCGAATACCGGACAGTTGGCGTCAAAGTATGATGAAGTTCATTTATAAGGGCGAGGGAGAGAAAAATAACATTGGCTCATATAGACCACTCACCATTACATCAGTACTCTACAGGTTGGCGGTGCAGGAAATTAAATTAAAAATGCAGATATAGACAGAGCTTAATGGAACTTTTGGCGAACTCCAAAATGGATTTCGAGTCGACAGGAGATTACATGATAACCTTTTTGCGCTTACGCAGTGTATAGAAATAGCGGGAAAAGAGAACAGACCTTTGCATTTGGCATTTTTGGATATGAAGGGTGCGTATGATAATGTAAATCAGAATATTTTATGGGACATAATGAAAGAGGCTGTTATAGGGGATGACTGTATAGAGCTCTTAAAGTAAATATACAGTGGAAATACAGTATGTGTGGAATGGGACGGTATGGCGAGTAATGGTAGAATGGAGGTCGTCGATATAGGTAAAGGGCAGGGACGCCCGTTGTCCCCAGTATTATTCATGTTTTACATGAGAATGGAGAAAGCATTGGAGATGAGCAATATTGGTTTTAAGCTGCCACACAGACAGGCAGGTATAGTCGTAGAACAAAAGCTCCCCGGGTTGTTTTATGCACACGATATTGTGCTATTTGCAGAGAGTCGAACAGATTTGCAGGGTCTGGTTAATATATGTGGTCGGGAAAGTGAAGATTTAGGACTAAAATTTAGTGTGACAAATTGCGGTTGGACGATATTCAATGACAGCCACGATCAGACCATATCAATACGGGGCGAGGAGATACCCAGAGTACGAGAGTACAAATACCTCGGGATATAGATAAATGGTGGGAATAGATACATAGAAGTACAAGAAAAACCTACGACAGTTAAAGGAAAGAGGAACTCCGCAATAATGAAGCATAGAGCGCTGTGGGGTTACAACAGGTACGAGGTAATTGGCGGTTTGTGGAAAGGTATAATGGTGCCAGCACTTACATTCGGAAACTCAGTGGTGTGCATGAGGTCAGAGGTACAATCGGGGCTGGACGTGAATCAGAGGACGGTCGGACGTCTCGCATTGAGCACCCACGGGAAGACCACAAATGAGGCTGTTATGGGGGATATGGGATGGTCTGACTTTGAGGGAAGGGAAGCTCAGAGTAAAATTAGGTACGAACAGAGATTAAGGAATATGAAAGAAAGTAGATGGGCAGCGAAAGTATTCAGCTATATGAAGATCGTTGACTCACAATGGAGGAAAAGAACTAGGAGGCTTACCAGTAAGTATACATCCAGTAACGAAACGGATGGGACTAAAAAGAGCGTTAAGAGCATGGTCAGAGCGGCGGAGAAGTCGGATAGGATAGCAGGAATGGAGAAGAAGCCGGCATTGAACAACTACAGAAAAGGGAAAGACGAAATCAAGAGAGAAAAAATTTACGATAATTCAAAGGGAAGCGCTTTGCTGTTGGAAGCAAGGTCCAGTTGCCTGAGAACCCGAAGTTACAGAGCGAAATTCAATAAAGAAGGGGATACATGTACGTGCTATGGAAAAGCTAGGGAAACGACAGATCATATTTTGATTGAATGTACAGATGTCCACCCAGGTGTAGCTGTAGACACTACCCTACAGGCGGCCATGGGTTTCAGGAGTAACACGGGAAAGCTGAACATGTCGGCGATAGACATAAGTAAAAGGCGCTTATAGTATTGTTGGCACAAAAATATGGAGCAAACAGAAGCGCAAAGTAGTTCGGGTAAGATTGTTACATCACAGCGGAACGATAATAGATAAAATAGATAGACGAGTAGAAAAATTGGTTGTGAAAATATGTGTGATTCGGGAGAAGTAACGCTTGTAGAGGAAAAAGAAATAAAGCTAGAGCTTGGTGGCCCGGCTACCGCCCTGTTATAAAGGGGACGCTCCTAATACCATCCACCCATCATGCTCTAGTGTGATAGGAGAGCGCTAGATGTCTGTCTGTCTGTCGGTCTGTCTGTCTGTCTGTCCGTCCGTCCGTCCATCCGTCTGTCCGTTCGAGCGCTGCGGTGCTGCTTAGCTAGTATGTGAATTAATCAATAGATGGCGCGGAGGCGTTGGCTGCGTGCTCTAGTGTGATAGGAGAGCGCTAGATGGCGGCGTTTTGTGTTCGAACGTGATTGGATGGAGGTGCATTGCTCTCGTTTAATCGAATATCGCTAGAGGCGCATCTCACCTCGATTCTCATTGGGTGGAACGATCGTACGAGATCGTTCGATGTGCTACCTGTGAACTTCCGGAGCTTCGCCCACTGATCGCCATTCACTCCGTGAATATTCGTGGATTTTTTTTTCATGTATCCTATCATTACCTCTTTTATTGTTTCTGGGGATTTTTGGCAGGCGCTAAGACAAGCAAACTGCATGCTGCTTAGTCCCCTTTGGCATTTAGCTGAACGAAAGAAAGAGATAAACTGTCTCTTAAACGCAAATGTAATATATTTTATTCACAAATGGTAAAAACTGCATTCTGAAACAAACATTTTAAATTTTACATATACATACATCATTGTTTTGGATTTTGTAAAACAGTCCTCGCTAGACACACGAATATCGAGACTCTTTGGTGAAAGTTTTATCATTAAAGGGTCACGCAGAACTGATTTTAACATAGCACATGCTTCCGTTTTCCTTGTACTTCTTTATGTTTCTTTTATTTCCACCCGCCTTGTTGGCGGGCTTTTCTAATCTTCATAAAATGTTGAGCCAGTTTTTACTGTAGTCGATGAATTTACAGCAGCAGTAGTGACAAAGCCAGCCTTGTAATAAAGAAATTATTAAACATGAACCTCATCAATCAATAACGTACAGTCGTTTCATGCTCTTTATATGTGCTTACAATACGCTTTGCATAGGAAAGAAAACTAGATTCCGGCTGCTCTGTTACAGGGCTTACATCGTACAATCAACACAGTCTTTTGATCGTATCAGGATGCGGCATCTTAAGCTTCATCAAGAGTCCTAAGAATCTGTATGCATGAGGTGAAACTGTGAACAAAGGGCTAGCAAAATCCATCACATCTGGGGATATCGGCCAGAATTATTCAAAACAAGATCAACTTGACTCTTCATTGATTTTAAGCGCGTCCAAATGGCATTGTTGCAACTCGTATGCAAAATTTTTTCCACTTACTTCCTCTAGCAATGTTCAAAGCAATGTTAGTAAATGACGGTCCTTTTCAGAGTGTTCAGTGCTGTGCTGGTATCCTTGTGTCTGTTGGATGACTTGTAACGCTTCAAATCTCTCAAGTCGCACAGCTTTTCAGGAACTAACACACGACCACACTTCCTCGTACCCGTTTTACCAAAAAATACTTCGACGCGCAGGTCCGTGGACACAACCACCGAAGTACAATCTACAGGAGTAGATTGAAGTACAAGTCCAAAAATAAAACCTTGGAGCCCTTGTTAACTGCTGTCCAGAAATCCGAACTTTGAAATCTTGGCAAGGCGTTCAGCAAGTCCGCAAAACTGGCAACATTCTTGGTGTCCTCTTCTGCTTAAGTTTGCTGTGAAAGTATTGCTTTTTGCAAAGATGCGACTTCCAAGCGCGCCCTTTTCGCATCAGGAACTTCTCTCACGCACACTTCCGTGCGCAATAAATAGGGAGCGCAGTTGGGAAACAAGCTCGGAACTGCACTTTTCTTGAGACGAATGTTTTTCAGGGCGACGTCGACCACTTTTTCTGTCTTGACGTCCGTATAAGATGTCGTCTTCAATTAATGCTATGGTAAGAAATGCTTGTCACACAGCTGAAATAAAAAAGACAAGCGTTAAAAATGAAGCTCGACAGAAATGTAGAATTTACAAGCGCGTAAACAGCGCAGACACCCATACATTGTGCACGCGTGCACGATAGATGGGTGTCCGCGCCTGTTTGCGCTCTTGTATATGCTACGTTCCACACACCTGTTGTGCACGCGTGCACGGATAAAATGCACACTATGCTGACGAAGCCTATTCGGCTGAAAACGCAGGATCACAAAACAGAGAACAAATGCTTACCACTGTGTACTTCGCTGCCGAGAAGTTCATCCTAGGAACAGCTCTGGTGCATGCAGCCCGCATCATGGGTCAGATGTGCATTTGTGCACTCAGACACTTGGTCCTCCGTCATAATTGAACTTGGAGTTCGGTGTGCAACAACACACAGGCATACTTGAGCTTCCGCGTACGGAGAGCGGCATGCTCCACGCAATGCCGCTCTAGCGTTTCTTTCACGGAGAAATTTATTCTGCAGAATGCGCGCCGCGTTTCAGGAACGCAGATCCGACTTTCGTGACGTATTGATAAGGAGAGGAGGTGATGCGCATGCCCTATTTTTTTCTAGGTGGCGTTGGCTGAGCCGGGCGCGTGCCGACTGCCACTGCTAGAGTGTACAAGAAAAATTCACAGCATATCCACGGAGTGAATGATGATGAGTAGGCGAAGCTCCGGAGGTTCATCGTAGATCGTGCCAAGTTCCGGATTAATTTAGTTAATGCGCACGCTACGAATCATTATGGTTCAACTACGCACAAGTGAAATCTCCCACCGGCACTTCATTGCATGTCAAGATCCAGTGCCTATATGTATATATGGGTGGCCGGTTAACGGTTCTCCAGCGCGAGCAGTCGGTATTTTTCAATCAAGAAACTCGCTAGAAGACGCTGCCTGCGCCAACGTTCTCTCTCACGGGTGAGGGCGCGTTCTCCTTCTTTGCGAGCTGGTAGAGCGTTCATCGAAGAAAGAGTGTTTCCATAGTCAACGCGCGCCTTTAGCTCTCTCTCTCTCACAAGACAGCAGATGGAAGAGTGAGAGCACGCGCCGAGGGCGAGCGCGAGCCTCCCGGCGGCGCGAGGTGGCTACATACATACTACTACTACTACTACTACAGAGGAGGGAACGACCCACACCCTAAGGAGCTTCGCCCCTAGAAGGTTCACTCTACCGCTGCGGCGACAAGGAGGTTATATATTATTGTTCTAGCGGTTCCGGCCTCGCTCCGAGACCGCCTAATTGTCCCGCCGCTTCCAAAGAACATGCATCCGACGCACCATGTCGGGCGGCGTAACAAACGTGCTAGCGACCTGCAAGCGAAGTTTGGAAATAGTAAAGAGGTTGTTTACGTAGACGCCGCGCGATATGGAGGAGGGAGAAGCGCACACGCGATCGCGGTTGTTGACCGCACAGGAAATGCCTCGCGTGCGCCACTGTGACCACGAGACACACGGAGGCGGCTGAAGAAGCCGCGATTGCTCTAGCCCTCGCCGCGGTGCCAAACGCCGAGGTCGTGATCAGCGATTCGCAGGCAGCAGTCCGCGGTTTCGCCCGCGGCCGCGTCTCGTGGGAAGCGGCCCGCATACTCAAAATTTGTGATGACGGTGATTCGAAGTCGCCCTCACAGCACCAAAATTCGACGGTCTTCCTCATCTGGACCCCGGCACACACCGACGTCCCGCTCCTGGGCAACGAGGCGGCCCACGCCGTGGCTCGAGGTCTCACTCACCGAGCCGCGGCCGATTACGTGGCCGCCGCCTCCGCCCCCGAGAGCGGGCTGTCGGACCTGCTGGATCGTGACAATACAACAAACACGCAGCTACAAGAATCACAGTGGTCGTGGGGTGATCGCTTGACCACATTCAGAGACCTCACCCAGCACTACAGACTCGAAAGACGCCAATTCCCGCCACCGCATGTTAAATTAAACAGGAACGAAGCTGTAACCTTACGCTTACTGCAAAAGCACACCTACCCAAGCCCAGCCGTTTTACGCCATTGTTATCCAGGCTTGTACGAGACCGATGCGTGCAAAGCGTGCGGACGGAGAGCAACGCTGCGACACATGCTCTGGGAGTGTGACGGCATTACTGAAACTGCCGCCGTTCGTAACGCGCCTGTGACACAGGAAGCCACTAGCTCGCTCCTTCCCGCTGTCGCCCCGGCTGCGGGGACCGCCGGGGATCTTCTTCACCGGCGACGCCGCCGCTGGGAGGCGGCCCTCAAAAGTTCAGAGCTGGAGGAACAGCTCTGGGCCGTCCGGCAAGCCCAAGATGCCGCCCGAGTTCAAGGACTTCGAGCCGCCATCTGAGGCTAACAGCCGGCGTGTATAAAGTCTACTTCTCTCTCTCTCTCTCTGGAGTGGAAGCGGCCCGCCGAAAGTGAAGCCGTCGCCGCCATCTTGCTCAAGGAAACAGTAGCAGACGACCACGCAGACGGCGGAGCGCGTAGACAGCGCGATGCTGTTTCGCGAGGTTTAGACACTGTGTCGTGTTTTTGCTAATCATCTAAATGTCTGACAAGGCAACGGTGACTTCGCGCGTCGCTTTCGGCTGCACAAATCGCGTTGAGATGAAGCCTGGAACAACATTTCACGTGTAAGTCTTTCTCACTTTCTTCACGTACGGCTGCCCGTTTTTAGTAGATTTTGCTAAATAAAAGACAACTTTAAACGTCCGCATCCATACGCCTGTATCAAAATTAACTGTATACGCTTTAAATACTTGTTAGTGCTTCGTTTTCAGACGTGTGTATACATGATTTGGGCTCGAGTTCTGCTAAAACACACGCAAGGTCCGATGCGCATATTGGATAGCCCCTGCAGTGTTTGTATGCGAACTTTAGAGGAAGGGCGTCTTTCCGGGGCATAGATGCAGAATTTGTTATGCGTGCGTGTTGACGAATGCGCAAATGCAGCGAGCACGTATGGCGTGTGTCTCCGTGCTACTGGTTTCGAAAATGAAGGAAAAAACTGTGCGTAGCCTTCTGACTGAGAACACGTGTTCGGAGGGGTGGACGGAAAGGTTAAAACAGCCGCTCGATCACATCGAACAACCCGACGTCTATCTTCAAGTGCACGCGTCCTTTTTGACGCGTGTCCCGTGTAAGAAATCTCCTATGTACGTATACAGTCAGAACTAAATGAGAAAGTTTTCCGAACGCACCCAGCGGGTCTTGATAGACTCGGATCTGAGAAGACTTTGCAAACGCTAAGAGCAACGAACCAATTTGGAAGAATGTAGGTTGAATACGAAAAAAAAAGAGCATGCGGTTAGTTAAGGCAACACGCAGAAATCATGCGCTGTACTCAATTATGGGTTGGATACATGCTTAAATAAAGGACACAAATGCATTTTCCGTCAGCTGGCAGTCGCACAGTGCCGCGTATCGGCGCTATATCGCATCACCGCATCACAAAAACCTAGTTTCCACTAACAGACGAAGTAAGCCTGCAAGTAAGATTTGCGTAGAACCTCTCAGCCAGCTGTGTTCTTTTGTTTTCCTCGACGCCTGCAGCTGAGTACGAACGCGGAAAAAATTTTTTTTCTAGAAAACACCGTTGGTAATTGGCATAAGCATAAAGTTCGTTCCTGTCGTGTTTTATCGTGAGGTTGCAAAACAAGTCGAGCGCCTATCTTAATAGATTGCCGCCTATGGCGCGCCCGCGTACTTTTTGCTGAGTAACATGGCCGCCGCCGGCTTCACTTGGCCCCGTAGGGAGCTACAGGGACTTCAACTCCGGAAGTTTAATGGAACCTCCTTGTGCGGCAAGTGTTGGCACCGGCGTCACTTCCGATGGTAGAAGTCACGTGCTTTCCGGGCACGGCTTTTGCTGATGCTTTTTGCGGACGGCAGCTGGGCACGCGCAATCGCCAACCTAGCCAAGAAACGCTTTCGCGTTCAAAATAATTCAATCAGCTGACGAAAATACCTTCCAGTAGTTGACAAAAATACTAATCTCACACATGTACTTATGCCATCTTTCTTGCCGTATGAATGTGTTACTTGTCGGTTCCGCGGCATTCTTTCATTCCGCAGCTTTGGTCCTGCTACGGTGAAAGTTCCCGCCGCACATGCGAATTCTGGCGCTTGCGAATTATCCGCCAGAGATTGCGCATGGCGCACTCAAACGCTGAGTTGGTGGAGTTGGTGGCGCACTCTAATGCTGAGTCACTGAGTTAATACGACTTGGACTTTATCGTGGCGTTGTTAGCATGACGGAAAGTATAGAAGACATCTGCCGCTTAAAGCACGGATGTTTGACGCATGAATAGAACTTTTCGTGTCACGGTCACAAAAAATACGCATGGAAGAAAAACCTGTGTTTAAGTATTACTTGTTTTATGGCGATAACAATTATATGGACTGTCTCGGCTGGTTTTTGCCGTCCCCGTCGCCGCCGTCATGAACCGTATATGTATAAGTATGTATATATATATATATCTAAAAGTCCCAAAGAAAATTACTTCAGATAAATGCTTCCGAAGCGCAGAATCGAACCAGGAACCCCTCGCTCCGCAGCGAGTGGCGCTAACCACTACGCTGCGAAGAGCAGATCCTTCACGGGGCTAACGGCGAGCCTTATATACACATGCTTTACCGCTGGCAGGACTCAGAGACGCCAGGCGCTTATAAGCGTTTCTTCATTGCCAGCGAGATGGCGCGAGGAGCACAGCGGCCGCATTTAAAAGTCATCGGCCAGCTTTCACGAAGCTCTTCTGTCAGTTTGGCAGAGAACGCGTCGCCGCCGACGGGTAGCTGGGTATGTTTTTCACCGTCCCACAGATGTGCGCATTTCGAGCTTGCAAGTCCAAGGGAGACAGACGCTCCCCTCGACTGGCCGTTGCCAATAATGCAGTTTTTCGGCAAAGTGCAACGCTTTCATTGGAAAGCGCCACAAACACTTCCAACCGCCGACACGGATGCGTACGCTGTCGCACGCAATGGGCGCCGTTCATTTTCACGAGATTCATATTCGGAATGACCGTATCAGCGGCAATAAACTACCGAAAACACCAACTATGTATATCCAATCAAGCAAATGAAATAAGCCATTTCATTAACGTACTGTTCCTAATAGCAGCATTGCTTTCAAGTTCGTAGACTCGCTTAAGACGGGCGGGTCACTGCGGTGTCAAAGTGGTTATCGTTGTATGGGTCCAACTCACGCTGGTGGCATCGCTTTCACGCCGCACAACTACTTTCCTCGAGATTGTAACCATACGGCATAATATTTTGCAACACACTACTGTTTTCGCTTCACTTTCTACGATGAATTCACACCAGCCGACGAACACTCGCTCATGCTCGCTTTAGCGCTGCAACGCGAACCTGCTTGAACCAAGCGACGCCATCATTGTTTTGAGGGTGAGGAAAACGTGGAACTGACAGCAGAAACCAGAAAACCAGAAACAGCAAAAACGAAATTCGATTACGAGGCAACCTTTCTAAATTAGAATGAAATAATCTTGAACGTAAAAAGAAAAGAAAATTAGGTGACATGTCGTATGTTGCGCTATGTATATTACAAAAGTTAGCGTTCGTGGTCTACATGCGAGAGCGCAGCAAAGATGTGCGCGCTTCGGCTCCGTAGCTTTCGCTGTTCTACCATAGCAGTGCACAATAAAGAACCCCAGGTGGTCTAAATTTCCGGAGCCCTCCACTACGGCCTTTCTCTCCTCTCTATCTCTTTCACTCCCTTTCCCCCATCCCCACGGACGCTCAGCCGTGCTCCCTACATGGGCTGCAGAAATTAGCGTCCTTTCCTGAACGAACCACAATCATCATCATCAATCATCTACCATGATGATGATGATGATTGTGGTTCGGTTAGGAAAGGACGCTAATTTCTGCAGCCCATGTAGGGAGCACGGCTAAGCGTCCGTGGGGATGGGGGAAAGGGAGTGAAAGAGATAGAGAGCAGAGAAAGGCCGTAGTGGAGGGCTCCGGAAATTTAGACCACCTGGGGTTGTTTAACGTGCACTGACAACGCACAGTACACGGGCCTCCATCGAAAATGCGACCGCCGCGGCCGGGATCGAACCCGCGTATTTTGGGTGGCAGCCGAGTACCGTAACCACTACACCACCGCGGCGGAAAGTTGACGCCAGGTATAATATTTGCGCAGAAAGAACCTTGCCCTTCCGCTGTCTGCTCGCGCGGTTGTCTCGTGACTTTCACCGTGATGTTCGCGCTGATGTTACGGGAGCGTTCGAAAGTCACTCGAGCCCAAGGGACGCCGCTAAACAAACAAACAGAAGATGAGCGCGAACTATCAAGTGTCAAAGCTCGACATTTGAAGCACGCTAGTTTCCTTCGCTGCTTCGGCCGCCTTTGCAACAGGAGTGCTGTTCAAACTGAGAGTATCCATTGTGACAGCTTATTCGCGCTCGTTCGGTGTATACCTGTGCGTTCGTTTCGTGCGTGCTTCACTTGATAGTTCGCGCTCATCTTCTGTTTGTGCATTTAGTGGCCTCCCCTAGCTTTGTATGTGTAGCTTTGTGAAACACAACGTATAAAGCCCTTCGTACCAGCACGCGCTGCCCACGGGAGGCGCTCACTTAGCAAGTGCATGTTTGCTACAATTAATATTGCTCCTGAAGCTGCGAGCCTCACTTCGTATAGCATTACAGTTTCTTGCTATCGCATTCATTGGTTCACCCTTGCTGCGAAACTGTGACATTTTTGTTTATATGGATACGCCAAACGTTCCAACAGTGTTCATGTTGTATTACAGTCACGTAATTTGAGTAGGAAAGCTGGCTTAGTGCCTTGAACTTTATGAAAGATGACAAAAGAAAGGTGATATACATGCGTGTGAGGCGGCCCATAGTTAAGTGCACAGGTTGCTACATAAACAGTAACAGTCTTGCTGTTTGCTCTTGCACAGTAATTCTTCCTTTTTGCTTTTCTACAGCCAATAGTGAAGGATGAACGAAAAGTCAGTACTGAGCATTGGAAAGGAAACAGCGCGAACGCATGGACGACGATGGTAGTTGTTTTCAATGGAGGGGTTCTATATCATTGGAGAATGACTTTTCGAGGTGTGCTAACAGCGCGAGATGGGACGCACGAGATGGGACGCATGTTTGCTGTGCTTGTGTCTGTGTTCGCCGTGCGCTAATAAATGAAAAGTTATCCTTTACCAACTAGCCCACTAGTCGATCCCTTTAAACTTCATTGGAGAATGTCTCGGCAAACGTACATGCTATTGACACAACGAAAGGGAAGGGGTCAAGGGCTCGTTCTTTATTTGCTAGAAACAACTTAATGAGCAAACAGACAATGAAGCCTAAGAAAGCATAGGGGAAGTTACTTGTGTTATTGTAATTGTGGAGAAAATAGAAAGGAATTAAAGTGGACGGAAAGACCAACCTGCCTTCAGTGGGAACCGAACCCACGACCTTCGGATGACGCGTCCGATGCTCTACCAACTGAGCTACGAAGGCGGTCGTCGCCCCGTCCACTTTATTGGGTATTTATGTACGTATTATCCTGGGAGTGTTAGGCAGCGCCACTCGTGGCCAAGGCGGTGTGTGTGGGACACACTTTCTTGCCAGGAGGCGTCACGTAGAACGTGAACTTAGATGAGATGGCTGCTGCCCAATAAGCCCTCGCATGCTACCTAAGGCACCAAGTCTGCCGCAACGACGCCCAAGCTATGAAATAACGAAAGGGAAGGGGTCAAGGGCTCGTTCTTTATTAGATGCGAAGCAGCTCTTTGAGTAGCCTGTGTAACACTGTCCGTCCGTGTCTTCGTGCCGCTGCCCTCGCCACAGGTGTTGGAGCGGTGCCAAGTAGGTCACGCCCCCCTCGCAGTGTGCGGTGACGTCACTCTCTCCCTCGCCTGCCGCGCGCTCGCCGCGTGTCACCTCTCTCTTGCTTCACCCTCTCCACCGCTCGCTACGCTCGAGCGAACATCGAGTGAACACTCTTTCGGCTCGTTTATCTGCGATGGAGAGGACGCCGGAAGACAACGCTCCATCGCCCGCCGAAACATGCGCCGAAGCGATTTGGCCTAACCCGGCCGTCGCTGGCGTTGCGAGGGTTAGCGAAGCAGATCGCGTTCGCGAATGGCGACGTCGCGCTTGCAAAACTGACGAGGCGCGAGCCAGGAAAGCCGAACGCAAGCGTCGGCAGTGGAAGACCAAGGACACCGACGAGGTGCGAGTCAAGAACGCCGATCGCGTTCGAGAATAGAGACGGCGCGCGGGTAACACCGATGAGACGCGAGCCAAGGAAGCCGATCGCAAGCGTCTTCAACGCGTCCCGCGTCCCATGTCTTTGCGTTTCAAACAAACGTTTACTCGAGTAAACGCTACACCGAGTTTCGCTTCAAACCGTTCTTCCAGCACCCGCGTCGACGCCCGTTTCTACCGCCGCCGTGCGCACCGCTGCTGCTAGTTTGTCTATACCTGGCGACAACTTTCTGTGGCAGCACAGCGAAGGCTACGGAGCCGAAGCGCGCACATTTTTGCTACGCTCCCGCATGTAGTCCACGAACGCTAACTTTCGCACGAGTCAAGCGCAACGTACGACTTATAACCTAATTTTCTTTCTTTTTATCTTCAAGACTATTTCATTGTAATTTAGCAAGGTTGCCTCGAAATCGAATTTCGTTTTTTGCTGTTTCTAGTCTTCTGGTTTCTGCTGTCAGTTCCGCGTTTTCCTCACCCTCAAAACAACGATGGCGTCGCTCGGTTCAAGCAGGTTCGCGTCGCAGTGCGTAAGCGAGCATTAGCGAGTGTCCGCCGGCTGGTGTGAATTCATCGTAGAAAGTCAAGCGAAGACAGTGGCGTGTTGCAAGATATTATGTTGTATGGATACAATCTCGAGGAAAGAAGTTGTGCTGTGTGCAAGCGATGCCACCTGCGCGAGTTGGTCCCACACCGAAATAACCACTTTGGCACCGCAGTGACCCACCCGTCTTCAGCGAATTCGAAAGTAATGCTGCTATTGGGAAGAGTACGTAAACTAAATGGCACACTTCATTTCCTTGATTGGATATACATGGTTGGGAATTTCGGTTGTCTTTTGCCGCTGATACGATCATTCAGAATGTGCATGTCGTGAAGATGAACGCGTCGCATTGCGTGCGACAGTGTGCGCTTCCGTACGTGTCTGCAGTTTGAAGTGTTTTTGGCGCTTTGCAATGAAAGCGTTCCACTTTGCTCGAAAACTGCGTTATTGGCAACGGCCAGTCGAGGGGAGCGTCTGTCTCGCTTGGACTTGCAAACTCGAAATGCGCGCATCTGTGGGACGGTGACAAACATAACCAGCTACCCGTCGGCGGCGACGCGTTCCCTCCCAAACTGACAGAAGTGCCTCGTGAAAGTAACTGAAGTTATTGCGTCACATAAATGAGAGCATCTGCTCTGTATACAACGGAATTATTGAAATGGCTTGTTGCCTGCATGTGAGGTGTATAATCGGGTAGCTTTTTCGCGGCTTCCAGAAAATTTAAAAAATAAAACTGCTTGCTCAGACAAAACGGATTCTTTAGCCTTCCTATGGATCCGTGCAGTACACGATCTTCCCTAAAAAAATTCTACCATATGCACGAAGTGAATGGTGTTAGAGGAGCTGGGTCGGAAACGATCAGGAAACGCATGATGGAGGCGCTCGCAAAACCGAAATCAAAATCTCTTGCGAACGGATTACTTGGCGTATTAACACATGTGCAGAAGCTCCGCCTACGTAGCCTTGGCTGTGCTGCCACAGAAAGTTGTCGCCAGGTATAGGTGGCGTTGTGCTGCTTCGCATCGCATCAGGGTTCCCTTCGGGGAGATGGTCCATAGTTTTTTTTTTGCTAGAAACAACTTAATGAGCAAACAGACGATGAAACCTAAGAAAGCATAGGGGAAGTTACTTGGGGTATTGTAATTGTGGAGAAAGTAGAAAGGAATTAAAGCGGACGAAAAGACAAACCTGCCTTCGATGGGAACCGAACCCAGGACCTTCGGATGACGCGTCCGATGCTTTATACTTTCTTAGGCTTCATTGTCTGTTTGCTCATTGTCTGTTTGCTTCATTCTCTGTTTGCGCCGCTTGTCAGTCTTTCCGTCGACCGACGACTGTCCACGACGCTATTGCTGTGCATTGTCATTGGCTTTGTTTTGCTGGGCACAAGTTTGCCCAATAAACAGTCCGCCTGACGTCACCTTGAGTCCTGCGTGCTTCGTGTCATGTGCTGCGAGTGTCACAACCACGTGACATCTGGTGGAGGTGCTTCTTCGTCGATGTACCGTACGCCCCCGTCGAGCCGTGAGCCAAGCCCAAGCCACCAAGAGGACGACTCCAACCCGGTCCTTCGAGATAGCCGCAGACAACAAGGACTCCCGCCAGAATACCTGCCGCTTCCCAACAAGGACAAAAAAGGGCTGAAACGAAACCGGCATCCACAAAGACGGAAGCGAGATCTCCGGCAACCGTGGTACTGCACCAGCCCAAAGAGCCGCCTACCTTCCGCGGATCGTCATACGAGGACCCGGAAGCTGGCTGGACATCTACGACCGCGTCGCAGCCCTTAACAAGTTGGACCCCGATGATAAGCTGCGCCATGTATATTTCTATTTGGAGGACGCAGCAAGGACTTGGTTCCAGAACCGCGAATCAACGCTTCGCACCTGGGACGACTTCCGCGCTGCTTTCCTGCCAACCTTTGCAAGCGTCGTGCGGAAGAAAAGACCTGCATCACTCCTTGAGACTCGCGTGCAGCTCGCCAACGAAAACCTAACGATTTTTACGGAGGAGATGACGCGACATTTCCGCCACGCCGACGCGGACATGTCCGAGGAGAAGAAGGTTCGCCTCCTTAATCGAGGAGTTAAGCAGGAGCTTTCCGCCGGGTTAATAAAAAAAACCCCCCGAAGACGGTACTAGAGTTCCTCTCAGAGGCGACAACCATTGGGAACTCTTGAAATGCGCGCCCGCCAATACGATCGGCGCATGTCCCCAGACGTGGCAGAAGTCCGAGGACTTAACCCCGACGACCTACGCGGGGCTATCAAGGCTATTGTTCGTCAAGAACTACGCCGGATGTTCCCGTCGTCTCAGCCCCAAATCGCCTCCCTCCAAGACGTTGTTTGCGAGGAAGTACAACGCTCGCTGGACGTTCGCGAACCACCGCAGCCCCAACCGGAGGCGACGACCTACGCCGCTGCTACACGCTGACGTGCCGCCGCTCCTCGCCCACGCCAGGACCCAACGCCTCCGCAGTTTCGTCGCCAGCCACCGCCGCCACCTCCGACGCCATCCCGCTTCCCAGTAATCCAGCACGCGCAGAGGAAAACCGACGTTTGGTGGACCCCGGACTACCCCCACTATGCTGCCAGGCAGCGAAGCCGGGCTCACCTACCGCTACTGCCAGTAGCGTGAGATGGAACTGCGTGCTTTCGACGTGAACGCACTGCGTCCGCGCCCAGGTGAGCGACCTCGCGACATCGCCGACTACATCGTCGGATCGCAGTTGAAACGACAACCATCCCGTTCATCTTCGCTTGGCCGCTACGTCTCCTCGGGTCCCCGCCAGCACACAGGCCCTCCCGGGGCCAATCTCCAAGCCCCTATCGGGAAACTAAAGGCAGCAACCGATGGAGGTGCGCTTGCTGCACGACGCGATGCCTAAGATCCTCAGCCGCCGACGACAACGACCACGACGCACGAACCCTCCCGACGTAGTCTCAGCACGCTGCCGACCAGTCTTCCCGAGAAAGCCTCGGCGCCGACGCGACATAGCAGCGCTGGGGCAGCCGACGCAGCCGTGACCCGACGCCCCGACGTAACCGGAACGCAAGACGACGAACCACCGACCTCGACGTGGTTATCGACGGTCACAACGTCACCGCCCTAGTCGATACCGGCGCCGACTACTCTGTCATCAGTGGTCTCTTCGCCGCCAAGTTGAAGAAGGTAAAGACTACCTTGAAAGGACCAGATATCCGAATAGCAGGGGGCCACCTTATAACACCGACTGGAACCTGCACGGCAAGAGTCACGATTGACAGCCAGACCTATTCGGTGAGTTCTGTGGTCTTGCAGCAATGTTCGAGAGACGTGATTTTAGGCATCGATTTCCTGGACTAGCACGGCGCAGTCATCCACTTAAGGTCCAGGTCAATCACGCTGTCCACGGATAATGCGATGCCGTCAGACTGCACTGGCTTATCATGCCTTGAATGTGACAGAAGAGCAGGTAACCGTCCCGCCACTGTCGAGCGTCATCATTTCCGTCAGCACCAAAGCGCCTACCAACTTACAAGGTGTCATCGAAGGCGACCAGCACTTGCTCCTAGACCGTCAGGTGTGCGTCGCAAGACGCATAGCCAAGCTTCATAACGGCGAAGCCAAGGTAATGGTGATGAACTTCAGCAACGAATATAGGCACCTGAATAGGGGTACGACGGTAGCGCACCTAACTGAATTTGTGGAAGTAAGCAATGCCTTCGCTCTCACTGATTCTCGAGGACCCGCAACGACGACCGCAGTGTCTGCCCCCGCCTTCGGCGTCAATCAAGGCCCTTCCGGGCAGCAACAAAAGGAGCTCAAGGCCTTACCTCAGCAATTCAAACTGCTTCTCGTCGTCATCGAGGCTTCGTTAGACCCATCTCGCGAAACATCGCATCATAACCGACGAATATGCCCGTCCTCTCCGTCAGAGCCCCCACCGAGTTTCGGCACGGGAACGCGAGGCCATCAAGCAACAATCGACGAAATGCTGCGTGACGACATCATTCAGCCGTCTACGAGCCCGTGGGCATCACCCGTGATGTTAGTGGGGAAAAAGGATGGAACCCTACGTATTTGCGTCGATTATCGTCGCATGAACAAGATCACGAAGAAAGACGTGTATCACCTCCCACGAATAGACCATGCTTTGGATCGACTCTACAACGCGCAGTATTCTTCATCGATGGACCTCAAAACCGGCTACTGGCAAATCGAAGTAGACGAGAGAGACCGATAGAAGACTGCCTTCATAACACCAGGCGGCCTGTTCGAGCTTAACGTGATGCCCTTTGATCTTTGCTCCGCGCTTGCGACGTCCAACGGGTTATGGACACAGTACTCGCAGGCTTGAAGTGGCAGATTTGCCTCGTATACTTGGACGACGTAGTCGTATTTGCTTCCAGCTTCGACGAGCGCCTCTGGCGCCTTGAAGCTGTTCTTCGGTTAATAAAAGCCTCCGCAGTTACCCTGAAGCCAGAAAAGTGCCTTTTCGCCTACGAGAAGCTATTGTTCCTTGGCCACGTTATCAGCAAGTCGGGAGTACGCCCTGATCCAAAGAAAACAGCTGCGATCGCCGACTTTCCTCCGCCCACCCACAAGAAAGCAGTACGCCGATTTCTTGGCCTCTGCCTTATTACAGGCGCTCCGTCAAGAACTCTTCGCGCATCGCCGAGCCGCTGATGTACCTCAAGAAGGCCGACGTCGACTTCAAATGGGAAACGCTGCAAGTCGAGGCATTTAAAGAACTAAAGCAACGCCTGCAAATCCCGCCAATACTCGCACACTACGACGAAAAAGCCGACATCGAAATTCACACGGACGCAACCAGCACTGGGCTCGGCGCCGCGCTCGTGCAGAGGACCGACGGACTTGAAAGGGTCATCAGTTACGCTAGCCGGTCACTTTCGAAGGCAGAAGCAAATTATTCCACCACAGAAAAGGAATGCCTTGCCATCATATGGGTTACATCAGAGTTCCGCCCCTACCTGTACGGCAGGCCTTTCAAAGTCC
>CM023486.1:12603534-12642411 GCA_013339685.2 Hyalomma asiaticum | reverse complement strand
GGAATAATGTCAAAAATTCTGTTTGCTAAATTTTGTTATTATGACGGAAGGGTAAGGTAGGAAGATTATTTATTGACTTTTTGATGATTAAGTTACGTAACAGCACTTACTAAATTGCACCTTAAAGGAGTACTGACACGAATTTTTGATATTCTTGTATTGTTGCTGTAAGTGAAAGCACTGGCGGTGAGAACCCCCAAAAAAGTATCATGGTGCCTCGCAACGCAATGAATATAGTTTTAATACGACTCCTTTAAAGCCCACTTTCGGTTTCGATTTCGAGGGGGGCGGTTTCCTAGTGACGTGTCAAGAGAGTCGGACGTACGTTTAAGCCACGTAGGGAAAGCAATTCGTGATAGCGTCGCTGCAACTCTGTTGTCTGTGGTCAGTTACACGTGGGGCACGCAAACAACGACAATTTCATGGTCGTCCAGCGACTCTGACAGCGATTTCGGCGATTTTTGAGAGTCTGTGCTCGTACGTCATCGTAGTGTCCATTGCGCTGGGACTGGCTTGCAGTGCTGTTCGACGAAAACTTTAAAACCAAACTAAAGTATCTTGTACGTGTTTTCCTGGCTTCCGCGTGCGGAGGGCGTTAACAATGCATGACTAGAAAAGGAAAAATGTATATTTTGCGCCGCCGAAAAATCGTATCAGTACTCCTTTAATGCAATTGCCAGTGAAACAAGTCTTGTTTTAATTGGCCTGCAACATTCACGAAGTTAGGAAAAAGAAAGAAGAGCATTGGGTATGCACAGGTGAACAGAACCAGCAGTTGTAAGCAGTTAAGATTACTACCACATGCAAGTGTTTGTGCTACCTTAAAAACCGATCGCTGTAAAGAATGATTGTGGTAAGCTGCAAATTGAAGAAAGCAGCACAAGCTATGAAGGTTAATTTTGTGCATGCTGGCTTTCATTGCCTGCATTCTAATATGAATGATGTAGTTCAAATTAAGCATGCCTTCGAAGAAGCACATATTTAATGCACAGCAAAACCCTGGGCACGGAAGTCATTTTACAGTCGCGCAATGCCATTGATACGAGACACGATTCTAAGACCTGACCACAAGCTAATACATCTACCGAGTTCGTTCCCTAACCTATCTATAGCTAAAAAAAGACGTCTAGTCTGAAAAGACAAAAATATTGGCCAGTAAGGCCAATGTTACTTCACGGTTATTTTTGCTCAAACAGCCTTTTGCTGCTTTTACGCAGCTTCGCAGCTACGCAGCTTTCGCCCTGTGTGGATGGCACCCCCCTGATTTCGACATTTGTACGAGAGTACTGCTCGAGGTCTGCTATCCTCCTAGACAGCTTTTCGTTTTCCTTGGTTAGGGTTTTGTTTTCCGCACTCACGGCGTCGTACTTTTCCTTGGATTCTTCATACAGCTGGTTGATCATGCGTAAGCTTTCATGCATTCCTGCGATTTCTAGCCGTAAGGCTTCCACATCACGAGCAAGTTCTGCGTTACTAGGCATTGTTAGAACCGCGGGAACAACTTTGGCAGCAGCAGGTGTGACAAGCGTTGAGAACAGAGGCGGCAAATGCCGTAATCAAGCGAAAGACCAACCTGCGAAACCAGAAAAGTATGGCTTAGCGGGCGTTTCCTTGATGCCACGGCTGCTGCTGCCAAATGAAGCGTAGGTAGATAGGGTCCTTTCTTTTGTAGTGCTGGTGGGCCCCACGGAGTGGTGCAAATCAGCGGTGGCGCTGTCAGATGTCACCCGGAATCCACGGTGACGTCGAAAGGCGGTCTTGGTGGGCGCGAAGTCCACGTGCCAGGATAGCTGGATGCTTGTCACCACAGCTATGGTGGGAATCAGTGCTTTCCGATTACGGAAATTAACAATTACACAAGGTAGCATTACCTGACATTGTTCAGCAGTGCAAAGATAAAATTAGGCAAAGAGCTCTATAACAGTCGCTATTGTTTGGTGCCCCAAGGAGGGAGTGAAAGAAAAAATTTTGCATTTACAGGGTGGTAGATGACTAAACGTGACTTTATGCTCAGATGCATACTACATATGTGTTAGTATTTCTATATGAAGACATACTGATTGTGAAGTTTGATACAGTCGCATATGATTACCTAAACAGCTCTATTTACAATTCCTTATATGAAGCACTACCTACTTGCCATAGCCTTATAAAAGTAAGGTTCAGGGAAATAGAAAATGAAGGGGAGAGGCAGCATGATTAGCAAAGTACATGCTTGGTTATAAAGGGGTAATAACAGATAAGGTATAGAGAACAAGGATGGAAGACATCAAGGAATGGAAAGTTAATGTGAAGAAACAAATAACACAAAGCTGACTGTTCACAAATGTTCCTGAAGCCCAGTTGACTTCGGGAGATTTAATTTGGCTTTTGTGGCCTTGTTCATGGAAGACTGCTTAGGTTAAGGTTCCAAAGACATTTTCTTCTGAAATAGGTGTTATCAAGGCAGCAGTGTTTGACTTCTAGAGCACACCTTTGAATTTTGATGGATAGGCAGCTGCTAAAAAGCCACTTGGCTCTGTCTCATCACAATCACAGTAGGTGCATGATAGACGTACCGCTGGCACTTATATGAAGGATACATTGGCATTCATATGTGCTGCGCAACCAACCACACGCAACACATAAAGGTTGTGTCACCATCGGTAGACTTATGGTGGCAAATGTAGTTATGGTCAAAAGAATATGAATATAAGCGGGTCTTGAGGAAACCCTGTGATTTACATCGTAGAAGTGTGCTGTAGCAAGTGAGTGACTGAAGTTGCCATGCACAATCCATTTTAAAAAGTAGTATCGGCCCTGAATCCTGTTGATGAGCTGAGCTCGTGCAGCTTCGTTAACACTGTTGTCCTGACTAAACTGTAGATGATGGCAACCACTGAAACAAGATGTTGTGTCAGTTAAGGAGTGCTTGGTTGAAATACGGTGCTTTATTTCATATTCAATCCATGCAATCCATGAATTAAGGCAAACTTTACCGTTGTAAGGCTGGCTTATATGCTTGAGTACAGCTTGAAGCACTGCACGTTCTACAGCTGTTGACACTGTAGCGTGTGAAAACATAGACTGTAGAGATATGGCATGAGATGGCGTAACCACTGCTCTCTTCGAGTCATCCATATAAAGTTTGCATGTGGTCATGTTGTCTAAACAGAGAAAGAGAAGCGTCTCTTATTGTGAACTGAAGCTGCAGCCTGGAGGACATGCTATGAAAAATTCTGAAAGTTGTTTGTGCAGTGCTTGTACATTGTTAAAAAACGCATATATGAAGTGCTTACATGCATATATTAAGGCACGTACTACATGGTGCCCCCAGGGGAGGACCCTGCCAATGTACAATTTTGGAAGTAGCTGTACGCGCGTGCGTGCAATGTACACCGCTCTACAACAAACTCATTCGTGCGAATGCACGAGTGTGCGTACACGTGTACAAGCTCGCGTGTCGATCACAATACGCATCTGACAGTCAAGTCGTTGGCGCCTGTCACTGTGCGATAAAAAAATAACATGCCACTCGCGTTCCGCCTTCGGCGCTGTCGCTGCCCAGGCAGCACGCCAACACAGGACTGATGTAGGCGTGAAGTCGGCCAAAGTCGGCAGCGATATCGGGCCTAAGTCGGCAAATCCCGACTTAGGCCCGATATCGCTGCCGACTTTGGCCGCCGAAACGCAGACCCGCTGCACGGATGAAACGCCGCAAAGGCCGCGTACGTTGGGGGAAATTGACTTACCGTCGGCATTCCACAGCAAGATTCAGCTTCCACGTGATGCCACTGCTTTGTGCTTTGCACGGCACACCGGCACGGAGCCGTGTGAAGTCCGTGTGTCGAAGCACTTTGCATTTTCGACATCCATGGAAGCAGCTGCGATACAGGAAAACTTGCATACTTGCCGCGTGTTCTGCCGTGGCGTTAAGATGGACGACTTTTGTGTAAGCAACGAGTTAGATGCTGCCGTGGCGTTGAAGCTAGGTCGACGACATACGACTTTGTCCAGGATGTGGTACTGAGCCTGTCATCAGTGGTCAGTGCGTGCTTTTTGGTGTCACTTTTCCCTTTGAAGAAAAAAAAAGATTCCATTTTATTATGCCTGCTTGCGTGGCCTTCATCACTCTGGGTCAAACAGCAGCGCAAGAGGAACGAAGTTCAACTACACAGAAACATACCAAGCGCACGGTCTCGCTTCTCTCCGTTGCACTGCTGTTTCAACTGTAGTCCAACTCGCTCAAACCAAAGCTTTATTTCATCAATAGTCGTTTTAACATGCTCGTTAATTTTTGAAAACTACTGGGACCTGATACGTGATTGTGTCCCTGTTGTTTCGTACTTGTGTTCCCTTCGAAAAGGTATCCCGGAGTAGCGGCCGATGGAAAACACTCCGAACTTGCGAGCGCCCGCCGAAAAGCGCGCCCGCCTGCGGGCGCTAGCGACATCTGCCGGAGCATAGCAAACTATTTCACATGGCTCGCGCCTTTCACGACACTAGGAAAACCTTCTAGCCTCTATAGTGAGGATATCGGCGCTATGTTATGGTGGCTAGGAGGGGAGGTGGCGCGAGCGCGGCGCGAAAGGCGGTCCACCGTTTCATGACATGTAGCGGTGGCGCTGCGGCTCGCACTATTTATATAGAAAGAGCGTTGACACGCAGTAGAGAAAGAGAACTAGGAGGCTCACCAGTAAATATACCGCTCTAAGAGAACTGACAACAAAGAGCGTAAAAGGAAAAGTCAGAGAGGCGGAGAGGCAAAAATGAAATAAAGAGGGAGGCATTTTATGATAATTCAAGTGGAAGCGCTTTATTGTTTGAAGCGAGATCGGGCTGCCTTAGAACGCGTAGTTATAAAGCGAAATTCAGTAAAGAAGAAGAGAAATGCACATGCTGTGAGGAAGATAGGGAAACGACGGAGCATGTTCTGATTGAATGCGGAAATATCCACCCAGGTGTACGTTTGGGCACCACCCTACAGGAAGCCTTGGGTTTTAGGGCGAACAACGGGAAGCTGAACATAGCCGCGATTGAACTAAGTAAGAGACGGTTAGAATACTGGTGGCAGAAAACTAGAGAGAACGGACAAAAATAATTATAGGGAAAATATGGACTTTCTGCCATAAGGGGCAGAGAACTGGGCTATGAATTTCCGTTTTTTGCTATAGTATGATCGATTTGAGTGAAGTAAAATTAAAAGGCATGAGGAAAATTTGAAGAGAGAGAGACAAAAAAAAAAGGTCTCAAGTCTAATTACGAGCCTGGTGGCCCACATGTCACCGCCCCGTTACACAGGGGAGGCTCATAGCATCCATCCATCCAGATGCCTATCCGCCGCGGTGGCCGCAGCTAGCGTACCGCGGCCTTCTACGCTGTGCGTACACGGCGCTCATTTCATTATTGATGTTGGAATGAGGACGTTATAAGTCCTAACTTTCAAAACCGCACAGATGTGCTGCAACTATCCGACACTTGGTTAACGTTCTTGTAATGCTATAATTATTTACTTTACTGCACTCACTTTTGGATAACTTCATAGCACCTGCACTCACTAAAGATAGAGCTGAGCAAAGATTTAAGACTATTTCCGAGGTATTGAAAACACTCGACCCATGCACTCGACTGCCGCTGCTCGACCGTGTCAACAAAACACCACTTTTATTCACTTCATGCGAACTTCAGGGACGAAATGTATTTTGTATACAAGAATAATTTCCAAGAACATACTCAAATCTGAGGAACATGCACGAAGCCAAAAACAAGCAAGAAAACATACACAAAAACTATTTAAAAACAAGATATTGCAAAATCTCACATGAGGAGCATACATAAAGATTATGAAATAACACCGCAGTTCTCTTGCAAATCACACAAATTTTACCTTAAACAGTGCACTAATAATGGAATGTAAATACTGGTAGTGCAACATATTTTGCAAAACAATAAAGAAAAAGCATCTGCTGGTACTAATGAGAATTGCTTGGACACTAGAATGGTGTATGACAAGCTAACATCAAGACCAGAACTAGTAATTTTACGAGATGAAACAGTGCAATGCACAAACGCAACCAATAACAGCATTGTTATCCTGCTATGGCACTGATGGAAAATTTTTCTGCAGAAACAAATTCAAAATAGAAAAGCTTAACTTGATCACAACACACGTCTCAATTTCAACAATTTCATTCGCTTCTGCGTTTCACTTCGTAAAGAGTTCTGGCGCTTCACTTGGAAATGAAGTCTCGTTAAGACGCAAAACTTGATTATCTTGGTGAGAATTGTGCTGTGCTCGGCGCACCCAACAAGAATAAGCTTTGCGAGCTGAAGCAACGATACCAACTCAATAAGGCTATCGCTGTTTACACGCTTTAAACTAAAGCAGCGTGTAAATGTGTTCTCAAGTGTTGTGACAAGTGCATTCAGCTGCTCTGATGGGTATAAAAGGCCTCCCCTGTCAACTGCTTTAGTGATGGATGCTGTTGCTGGAGGTGACCCATCCTTCTCTTTAAGTAGCTGTTGGCAACAATCCATGCACTTGGTGCTGGCAATACTTCGTCTTGCTACATAGCCAGCCATGTAATATATCAGCCTTGAGTCACTGGCTTGCACAGCCATCGAAACGTGGTCAAGAAGGTCACAGTCATTTAGCACATCATGAGTCTCGGAAAGATTGCCTATGTCGAGGAGCTCGTCAATTCTTTGCTGAGGAGTATTGTTGACATCATGAGCTCCTACCAAATTTCTCAAGAGTCCTGAAGACACATTTCCGTGTGTAGGTGACTTAACAAGGTTTTGGAAACTTAGTGTGTTTACTGAGATTAAAAACTGGCTCGGTGTAGGGTGGTCATTGCACCCTGACATTTGTCGCACGATCCCAAAAAGCCTTTCAATCGAGTCTTGGCACAGCCGGCTTGTCATAAGATAATGGTAGTCCAACTTGGTAGCTACATAATCCAACAAATGCAAAGTGCTTGACAGCGTGACCCTCAGGCCCTCAGCTGTGCTCTGACTTAGATAGCCTTCGGATGTAGTTGCTTCTTCCCACTCATCCAAGGTTAAAAACTGGCTCGGTGTAGGGTGGTCATTGCACCCTGACATTTGTCGCACGATCCCAAAAAGCCTTTCAATCGAGTCTTGGCACAAGCGGCTTGTCATAAGATAATGGTAGTCCAACTTGGTAACTACAGAATCCAACAAATGCAAAGTGCTTGACAGCGTGACCCTCAGGCCCTCAGCTGTGCTCTGACTTAGATAGCCTTCGGATGTAGCTGCTTCTTCCCACTCATCCAAGTATTCCAGGAAGCTTTCAATAGAAGCATGATGAATGTTTCTTGGCCTCAGAGCGCCTGAACTGCATCTTGATGTCATGGCCTCGATTAATCTTCGCATTCTGTCAACAAAGTTGGAAGTGGCAGCGGCATCCCCATGCCTACTTGTATTTCATTCTTGTATAAGAATAAACCTCTGAGCACTTCATCACTGAACAACGGGAAAGCAATACCAACTCTCATGCTGTCAAAGCCATTTGGTCGCACAACTGATAGGTTCACGTGCGGCATCGCTTTAAGTGTGGTGTCATGCCTGTCGCCGCACCTTCTAGCACAGTCTATATGGTCTACACTAGCACATCCTTCTGGCAGATTGAATGAAGTCTTTGCGCACGAAACAATTCCGTACGCACTTGAGAAGGAGGGGGAAGTCAGACAGAAAGTAAATAAAGCGTTCAGCATCAGTTGGGTGCTGCCTCCTGCACACTGTCTTGCCCTGTTTTCCACACACACCAAACGAACGCCACATACTCCTGTTCCAGGAAGCTCCATCACATGTTATAAAATCTACATGCAGCCCAGCGTTCTCACACAATACCACAGCTTCAAGTATGATCTTAGAAAGTGTATCTGCTTTTACATTGCTATGTGAAGCAAACACACCAACAATCTGGTGCCACTTAACGGTTGAAACATAACCACGAGACCATGGCCACAAGTGAGCATGCGCTGGTCTTCAGGTGTAAACTCACCCAGATCCACGAAGCCTTCAATTTTCCCATTTGATGCAAGGCTGAGATTTTCGGGGAGCTTCATCTCATCAAATAGAAGTCCTCCATGACATTGCGAAGGGTCCGGTCCATTGTTTTGGTCTTCAGCAGCAAGCAACTTGGTGCTAAGGCCGAACCCACTTCTGTACTTTTTCAGGAAGCAACGAAGAGACGTACGTGAGGGCAGAACCATGATTTTGTGCTTCCTTATATGTTCATAGAGCCGGGGGCTCTTCATGCACATCACTGCACATTCTAATACCCACTGCGCCTCATACTTCACTCCCTTTGTGCTTCTGCGCTTGCATGCTGCCAGACATGCTCTGACCTGTTGCTGCTGCTTTACACGCAGAGCTTGGACTGCTTTGTCGAGCATTTCCGAGTCGATCCGCGCATTCTTTTCCTTTAGGTTCTGGATCAGCGACTTTCCTTTGATAATTGTGAGCCTGCTCCTTTTCAGTTGCGCAGTTAGAAGCTTTAGCTTGTATGACGCTGTCCGACAACGAGTATTAGCTTTCCTCCTGTAGGAAGCCTGATTCTGCTGGAGCTTCCTGAGATACTTGCACTGTGGGCAGGCCTGCTTTGCTGAAAGTGCAACACCGAAGCAAGGAGCACTGAATACTTTGCCGCCATGCGTCTTCTCTCGGCGCTTTGGGTTGGGGCTGAACTCGCCTTCTCCGAATCCTTTGCAGGGGATGAGCTCATCAACATGCCGAAGCAGATCTTCAGCCATTGCCACGTCAGCGATCTGAAGCGAATTTGCTTTCGTGGTTTGAACGAAAACGTTTGCGTGAATTGAGCTGTCATTCGCAACGAACAATACCACTTTTTCAAAATACAAGTTTTCGTGAAGTAGTGCACATACCGTGAAGGCCGTGACACTGTCCTCACCAGCAATCGGCTGTCGCGTCCAGTAAGCGCTGGGCAATTGGCAGTTCCCCACATAAGACAGCACTGGGGAGTTGACTTTGGACGATGCGCTCCTTTCTTCTAAAACGTCTACCTCGTCAACACAAGCGGCATTACTTGCTTCGTGCCTCGGTGACTTCACAGGAAGGCCACAAGTCGACGTTTTCGTCTTTCTTTTCTGCGGTGCCTTCTTCGACAAATACTGAGGGAGGTTGGGGAAGACAGTCGGAATCGCATCGCTTGTTAGCACAGGTCGATCGCGAGGAATCGTCACTGTCTCGCCGTTGATCATATGCGTAAACGACCGCACAATGTACTGTTCTTCAAAATGGAGCTCGCAGATTCTTGAGCTTGCGTCAAGGCCTTGATCTGCACGTGGCACTGCACGCTGCCACGCTTTCAAGTGTTCTGGCTCCTTCGGCACGGAAAACAACGACACACGTTGGCCAGACCTCCTCGACGAGACGTACCCGGACGAACAGCCGGGTGCGAAGCAGTGTGTCTGCGTCGTTTTCTTCTTCTTGACACCTGAGTCCATAATGGCAACAACGCACGAAAACTTGCACGAACAATTCTCGCCGTTTTACAAAAAGCGGCGCGCAGAGCGAGCGGAGCACACGCGATACAACGCGACACAGCACGAAAGAAAGCACGTGAGCGAGCGCGCATCAAGCATCGGATGGATGGATGGATGGATGCTATGAGCGTCCCCTTTGTAACGGGGCGGTGACATGTGCGCCACCAGGCTCGTAAGAAGATCTAAGAACTTTTTTTTTCCACTGTTTAAATTTTCCTCATGCCTTTTAAATTTACTTCAATCAAATCGATCATACTATAGCAAAAACGGAAATTCATAGCCCAGTTCCCTGCCCCTTATGGCAGAAAGTCCACATTTTTCCCTATAATTATTTTTGTCCGTTCTCTCTGGTTTTCTGCCACCAGTATTCTAACCGTCTCTTACTTATTTCAATCGCGGCTATCGAAGAGCCTGCGACAGCGCCACAGGGTGTCCGCGGCCGTTTCACGAAGCAAGGGAGCGCTCCCTCTCTGCCGCAGCAGTGCCGCTCGCGCCACCTCCCCTCTAGCCACCATAGCTATGTCGCTACGGAAGGCTCGGTAGAGCGTCTGACGCGGGAGGCGCTGTCGTCGCTAGCGCACACTCCGCAGCTGATCGAGTTGAGGAGGAACAGCAGTGGTAAGGAGGAAGGCGACAGAAATAAGCCCATAGCTGCCTTAGCGCATGGTGCTTCGCTTTATTTATGGTGTGAATGATTTCACAATTGTGTTGCCTAATCAGTGACGCAATGTCAAAAAAAAAATACGTTTCAGGGACTCTTTAAGATCCCACAAGACCGACCGGTACTGGAATATGACATGGTTCCAAGGGTATTTCTCACTGTTCCTGCATATCTTTCGAAGAAAGCACCGAAGAAAGAATGTCAAAAACATCCACCTACGGCTTGCATTCGAAGTTTCGGCGCCAGGAGCCAAACGCGTCTTTTTGTGATGAGACAGCTCACTCGCAGAGTGCAGAAAGCGATGGTGCAGCGCTTACTGTGCTAGGCATCTGATTGCTGGAGCCAATAACGTCACGGTGTTTCCCGTGTGTGCTCTCGAAGGTGACAGTATATGTTTTGAGACTCAAAGTATGTGCTGATGACGACAAACGAAGAAACAGTTTAAGCGAACAGTTCAAGCTTACTCTCGTTGCTGCCCTTATCATAGCATGCCCCTCACAAACGAAATTATCATGGTTGACGTGTTTATTAGGCTCCACTTTAATGTCAAAGCCCAGAGCAGCAAGGGGAACGTGTAACGGGATAGGATGAAAATGCTGAAAGTTAGACCGGTACTCTAAGTAGCATATCGTAGGTTTAAGCTTGATTGCTTTTTTTTTAATTTAGTCGCATTCCATAGATTTACTTTCCTATTAGTGCCAGGTGATACACAAATGTTTTATTGTTTCTTTTTCTATCCTGACACGAGCATGCGTAAATTTGATGTATTTTTTGCTTTACTCTTATTTTAGTTAATGATATGGTGTGCAGTAAAGTTTTATTGCTTTGCTTTGCTTCTTCAGATCCCCAGTCATTTTCTTCTGAAGAGAAAGCTGACGCATTGCACTCCGAAACACCGGAATAATTCACAAATGAAAGTCTTTAGTCGCGCAGATTCCACGCCGCGGTAGTCTCCCTACGGCAAAAAAAAAAAAAGAACAGCTTTCTAACGATTCAAATTTCATTATGTCAGCTGTCACCCCGCTCAATGAGTTTCTTTAGGCTAAAACACTATTTGCAACAGCATCACTGAAATGCCCACGCAATAAACGCGCGGCAGGTTCGCGGCGAGCTGCGCGTAAACCGCAGATCGCCTTGCGGCCAACAGCGCCACCTACGCTATGCTTGAAACGGAGGAGCGGCTTCCAGCTCCGGTTGGCGTCACCTCCTCATTCTAGCCACCATAGCGTGGCGTAAACATTTAGCCTTCGAAGTTTGCACGCAGCACGCGCTCCACCATTGCGGACTAACTTTTAGTCAAAGTGGCCTATCAGTCTCCGTTAGTCCAGTTTTGGGTAAATTTGCCTTAGAGTGATAGTGTGTCTCTCTTCGTGCCTGTCTTCACTACGAAAAAATAAAAGACTGTCGCTTAACGTTACAACTGTTATTTTTCGTTCCTTAATGTTCACCATGTACATATAGTCAACCTCTGCATCAGACTTCTCTACGGAGCAGTGCGACTATCATTCCACTAAGTCGAAGCACTTTGTCGGCGATTTATTTGCAGGAATAAGCGAAAGTTTGCATTCCATGGAACAGATCGAAGCAATCGAACGGCCTGTTCGCATACCCAAAGAGGGTCTTATTTGCGACCTGTTGTTGTCAGACCCAGAAAAGAGTCACAAAGGATGGCAGCCGAGCGACAGGGGTGTTTCGCACACGTTTGGTCTTGACGTGCTTGAGGAGTTTCTGGAACGGCACCATCTACAGCTTGTGTGCCGAGGACACCAGGTGATTCCTACCACCCTCTTTTAAGTGTGGAGCACTTCCGGAGCCCAGGCTGTTGGCGTGTAATGGCGTCTCATGTCGCTGTCGCTCTCAGAAAATGGCATTTCAGAACATGGCTAAAATATGCTAGTATAACTGGCTAAAATTGGTCAAAATGGATCCACATTAAGAATGTTTAACATAACGTTGATTAGTGCAATCAAATGGAACATACATATTAAGGCTAAAATTTACACAATTACATCAAATTAATTATAACTAATTGGAAAACACCGATGGTAAACAGAAAATAAACACTAGAAAAAACACAGGCGAATCATTGCTCCTCGATTAGTGCAGCTTCCACTGCAGTAACTGGCTTAATTTTTTGTTTCTGTATGGGACAGGGATGTCATGGACCAACCTCTATGTGTAGCTGAAATTTCACGGTTAGGGACATGTCTGACTGGCTAGATGGGAGTAGAGGGGATGGTTACACATGCAACTACAGCGGAATCTCGACGGTACAAGTACGGTCGGGTGCACGCAAGATCTTTGTATGATCTGAAACAAGCAAACTTGCGCATAAAAAAAGGACACGAGCATTATGAGGCTCAGTACATAAATCTGGCCGCAAAAACGACCCATCCAATTTTAGGCCGATATCGCTTACGAGCACCATTTGCAAACTTCTTGAACACATCATACTCAAACATATAACCACTTTTCTAGAAAGCGAGGCTATATTGTCACCATATCAGCATGGCTTTCGTAGAGGGTTTTCCACTGTCACTCAACTACTAGAACTTGTTGTTTTGTGGGGTTTTACGTCCCAAAACCAGTTCTGATTATGAGAGACGCCGTAGTGGAGGTCTCCGGAAATTTCGACCACCTGGGGTTCTTTAACGTGCACTGACATCGCACAGCACACGGGCCTCAACATTTCGCCTCCATCGAAATGCAGCCGCCGCGGCCGGGATTCGATCCCGCGACCCTCGGATCAGCAGCCGAGTACCTTAGCCACTAGACCACCGTGGCGGGGCGACTACTAGAACTGACACACGACCTATCACTCAGCATTGATCAACAGAAACAAATAGACCTCATCCTGCTCGATGTTTCGAAAGCGTTCGATCGGGTATCGCACAAGAAACTCATTAACAAACTCGAAATTACACTTGGCACTGGCCCTATAATTCAGTTGATTCGCGACTACCTAACGAACCGCACCCAGTTCGTGAAAGTGCATGGCCAGACCTCCCGTACAGCTCGGGTAACATCAGGGGTACCCCAAGGAAGCGTTCTGGCTCCGGTATTATTCTTAATTTTCATAAACGACCTACCATCAATAATTACTGGGAATATTTGACTATTTGCCGACGACTGCATTCTTTATCGAAATATCAACTCTCATGATGACCACATAGCATTAAATAATGACTTAAAAGCAGTGTCAGACTGGTGTACCGTTTGGCAGATGACTATAAATACTAAGATATCTGCTGTCCTATCAATAAGACGGAAAAGAATTAAGCCGAGCTTTTCGTACACCGTCAACGGCATCCCGCTGGAGCGCATTCAAGAACACAAATACCTTGGACTAACAATAACTCATGACTTGAGATGGAACTCCCATATCAACAACATAACATCTACAGCATTGAAGCGGCTTTTTTTTTCTTGGGAGGCACCTCCGGCTAGTTCCACCCGATATAAAAAATCCTGGCCTATAAAACCTTTGTTAGGTCAGTCCTGGAGTATGCAAATGTGATTTGGTCCTCATACACAAAGGAACTAAGAAAGTAGAAGGCGTCCAAAGGAAAGCGCTGAGGTATATGTATAACAAGCATAAGCCAACAGACTCCCCTCCGAACTACTCAAGAAAGCCGGGATTCTAACATTGCAAAACCGATCAGTACTAGCCCGTTCTAAGCTCTTGTACCAGCTTCTGCACAAGCAATTTAACATTGATGTCTCCAGATACACTTCGAGAGATGAAGCACGGCCATCGCCACATAAACACACGCAAACACTCAGGGAGTATCCATTTCGTACCGACTGTTTTAAATATTCATTTTTTCCTTTAGCGGTAAGAGTGTGGAACGATACCAGCGAGGCCATCACTAGCAGCTGCTCATTGGATGTATTCACTTGTTCGATGGAAAATAGCCTACTAGCGTTACAGATTTAACTCTTTTTTACTGCGTTGATGTTTTTTTCTTTTTCCTTACCGCGTCCTTTTGGTGTTCGTATTCATCGTTTGGATGTGTAACTTATTATTATCGATGTTCACTAGTTACCGTGAAACCTTGTATAACTATACGCCTGCGTGAAATACTGTTTCAGCGCATCTGCATACACTATCCTGAAGCGATTTATTTCACGTTCTAAAAAATTATTTGTAACAAGTGACCATATTTTGAATGTCATACGAATACATACTTTGTAGTTATATTTGCACTAACACTCCTGATATCATGTATATATAAGTGTCTGTAATTTGTTTACTCACTACTTTATCATTATTTCTTGCCCTTCCTGTTATAATCCCTCAAGGAATTGACAGTATTTGTAAATAATAATAATAATAACTGGCTCGGCTTCCGTGGAATAAGTCCGCAGTACCCGTCCGTTTGCACGTTTCTGGTATCTCTGTCTCAGTGTATTTGCTCGAACGGACTTGCTCTTTTCTCCGTGCGCAGGTTGTGGAAGACGGGTACGAGTTTTTTGGTAAAAGAAGACTGGTAACCATTTTCTCGGCACCAAACTACTGTGGCCAGTTTGACAACGCTGGGGCTATCATGAACGTAGATGAGAACCTTACCTGCTCATTCATGGTAAGACAAGTCGGTGTGACTAAGCGCATGCTTTCATATATCTCCTACAGCTCAGCGCAGTGGTGAGGTTGGGGAGGGCAGGGTGTAGGGGCCATAAGCCAACACAGCATAGAGCTTGCAAAGGGTGGGTAGCAACCAAAGTTAAACCAAGCAGTGTTGCCTGGATTGCATAGCAGTTCACAACAGAATTACTGCACAAGCAAATTACACATTGCACCGCACCTTAGCTTACATTGACACTGTTCGATATGCATGCCATCTGGCTCTAAAATTCACCATTCGCGCACGCATAGTGGACATTGGATTTCCAAATTTACAATTTTTTGTAAACACCATTAGTAAATCAAACACCATTTTTGTAAACACCAGAGCACTAGTAGTCACACAATAATCAGCAAACAAACTACTATGCGCTTTTCATCATGAGAGCAGCGCATCCGGTTATATGAGCAGAGAGAACAATGGATGGCTGTATGATAGCCCCTTTCATTCGTGTTATGCAGTATCTTGATTGATTGATTTGTGGGGTTTAACGTCCCAAAACCAGCTCTGATTATGAGAGACGCCGTAGTGGAGGGCTCCGGAAATTTGGACTACCTGGGGTTCTTTAACGTGCACTGACATCGCACAGCACACGGGCCTCAACATTTCGCCTCCATCGAAATGCAGCCGCCGCGGCCGGGATTCGATCCCGCGACCCTCGGATCAGCAGCCGAGTACCATAGCCACTAGACCACCGTGGCGGGGCTATGCAGTATCTTCACCGCATAAAACCAATGCATATAAACAAAAGAACTCAATTATGACTCAGATATGAAAGTGAAAAGTCGCCTTCGACATCAGCTGACGTAATGAGGCCAGCTTTAAAAGACAACCAAAAGCACCAATCAAGTGTCAATGAATATTCATTCATTCATTTATTAATACTGTTAGCCCTGAAAAGGGCCGTTACAGGGTGGAAGGTACACATAGTTTTCAGGCAAAATTTGCAACAAAATTCTAGTGACACTTTGCAGGGTTGTTACGCACAGCAGCGAAAATATACAAAAGGAAATGACGAAAGCATACCGAAGAGCACAAACAGAGCGCAGTGCACAAAGCATCCTGTTCAAAAGCAAAGGACAAGCGTAGGCAGCATCGCGGGACCATTCAAAGCATATATGCAGAATAAAATTTTTATGTAGCCACAATGTTATACATTGAAAAGCCGTTTTACACTTTCTTCAAATGACGTCAGCGAAGCACATCTGATAGTGGATTCGGATAACATATTCGATTCATCGATAACACGGGGGAAGTAGCTGAACCTAAAACAGTCATTACGAGAGGCAAGGGGCACGATGTACATACAATGGCGATGTCTAGAATGTTCATGCGCGCTAACCTGAAAAGAAGCTCTATGGGTAAGTTTAAACTGATTATGAATTAGCTGGAAAATGAATTTTAGTCTCTCAATCTTCGTCCTAATTTCCAAACTTTCTAGACCCGCTTGCACACAGAGCTCGGAAGGAGAGAATATTGCCGACGATATTTATTAAATATGAATCTAGCGCTAAGTCGTTGTACCCCAGCTATTTTGCTGCAGTTCGACTGTGTATAAGGGTCCCATACAATTTTAGAATACTGAACAATTGGCCTGACTAAGGTCTTCTAAGCAAGGCACTTTATATCAAGCGGGCCCCGATAAAGGTTACGCCTGAGACTGTACAGTGCCTTAGTAGCCTTCGTGCAGACATGGTCAGTATACGAATTTCATCGCAAATCAGGCGTCAACAGTATTCCGAGATATTTGTATTTCTCTACACGCTTGAGCTTAATGTCGTCAATCCGGTAGTCATAATTCAGCGGCTATTTTTTCTAGTTATAGACATAAAAACTGTTTTTTCTGGGTTTAAGGTCGTTTGCCAGTCTTCACACCATTACGAATTTTTTGAAGGTTGCGGTTTAAATTAATTTGATCTTGTTGAGTCTCAATTGTGCTGCAAACAACACAATCATCAGCGAACAACCTAATCGGGACACTGACATCGTTTGGCAGATCGTTTATGAACAATAAAAATAAAAGAGGGCCCAGTACACTACCCTGCGGAACTCCAGAATTTACTAAACCAGACTAGACTTCTTATCTTTTATTTGAACAAACTGCTGCCGAGAAGTAAGATAAGATTCAAGCCGTGTCGTGAGCAAACTATTTTCAAGCATGTTATCAATTTTAAATAAGAATTTTGCATGGGACACCTTATCAAATGCTTTATCGAAATCCATAGACACCACGCCAGTTTGACTATGCGAATTTATTGCTTTGCAAAGATCATGGACAAATTCAAGTAGTTGGGTTGTCGTTGATAGGCCTTGGCGGAATCCATGCTGATTTCGAAAAGATATGTTATGGCTATCGAGATAGGCCAACAGATGTTTGTTAATGATGTGTTCCAGTAATTTTGAGCATGTGCTAGTGAGCGAGATTGCGCGGTAATTCTTCACTTCTAAATGTGAGAGCCACTTTTGTGCACAGGCGTGATTTTAGCGCACTTACATGCAGTTGGAAATGAGCCGTTACCTACTGATGACTGGAATATTTTAGTAAGAAAACGGGAAGTCCATTCTGCGTATCTGTACAGGAACTCGTTGGGTACACCATCAGGGCCCGGGGCTTTTTCTTATTTCAAGTTAAGTAAAAGATTAAGAACGCCTTCCTCAGTAATTTGTACATTATAAATTGGCTGCCGAGATGATGTAGCGGGGAGATGAGGCAAGTTACCATTATCATTCGTGAAAACATAAGCGAAAAAGGTATTAAAGTCATCAACACGTTGCTGAGTAGGTCCCTCGAATAATTGGCTTGAATTTGATGGGGGATTTATATAGCGCCAGAACTTTGAGGGCGCTTCATGCAAGAATTTTTTCAGTGTCGCATTGTAAAATTTATCCTTGGATTCCTTGATCAGTCGTTTCAGTTCTTGCCGCATTGATTTAATACAGGTTTTTTTTGCAAAGGTACCATTTCTCGAACAAGACTTCTGTTTTCGTTTTAGTTTTCTTTTCACATAAATAATTTCTCTAGTAATCCAAGGATTGGTTTTACGAATGCGTTTCACAACCTTGGGTACATAACAATCAGCCCACTTTACAACGACATTTGAAAATAACTGCCACAATCTGTCGGTGCTACAGCCAGCATTGTAAAGCACCAGAAAATGATCAAATGATTGTTCAAGGTAGTCTAGAAAGGCTAAGTCGTCTGCGGCCGCGAAGTTCAATATGATGCTAAACGTGTGTCTACTGGAAGAGTCTGAAGACATTGCTAGGCACGTTACTACCATTTTGTGATTGGACAGACCGTCTACGACATCACAGCCACTGAGAAAATGCCGCAGTTCAGGTGACAGAAATACCAAATCAAGGACCGATGACCTTGTAGTACCTATCCGGGTAAAATCAGTAACAATTTGCGTTAGCCCGTAAGAGAATACTAGTTCCAGTAGTTCCTCAGTACTTGCTACTTGCTCTGTTCCCTGAGACTGAGATAGCCAGTCAATTCCCGGCAGGTTAAAGTCACCTAACAAAATAACGTTGTCGTGCAGACTAAACTTGGAATGCATAAAATCTGTTAGCTTTTTTATCGTATCCAAAGAAGAATTTAGGGCCCTGTATATCCTCCAATATGCACAGTTTGATTATTTCGCCTAGTCGTAATCCGTAGCATTTCTATGTCAAAGTTATCATCCAATAGTGAAAATTTAATGCAATCTTTGATAAGGAAAGCGATACCGCCTCCTCTGGTTTGCCGATCATTTCTTACAATTACATAGCCTGAAGGTGTCACCTCCGAATCCTTTACATCTTTATGTAGCCATGTCTCTGTTATAATCATTATGTCTGGCTCCTGTTCCAGGATCACTGCTTCAACCGCGTCAGCCTTACTCAATATGCTCCTAGAATTTAAGTTAATAATCTTAAAGCATGCTGTTGGTCGTGGCTTGCGTCAGTCGGAGCCGGTGTTTCCTCACCTAGTAATGCTGAACCGTTTATTGCTTGCTTCATTCCAGCCATAAAGAATGTTATTTACCTTTAGTTTATCGTAAATAAGTTTAACTTTCATTCCCCTCGTTCTTTCTTCCGCTGATGAAATCAATAGTTGTTTCCCGATTTCAACAACTCGCTTGGAATAATTTTCACTGATGCTGAATTGTGTACCCTTGAGTTTGGAACAGTGGAGTTGAACAGGAGTTGGAACAGGAAAAGTGACCTTCAAAGAAAGGAGCCCATAAAATATTAACAAAACTGATATAATGAGCAACGTCGCAATGCAGTGCACAATCTTTCACAGCGAGCAACGTTACATAGAAGCAACCTCAGTTTCATAATGAAGCTACATACGTGCTTGAAGTCGAATACATTGGAGACAGTGCTGAGACGACGAAAAAAAGATAAAGAAGCAATATTCTCACTTATATATACAAAATACAGATGCGGCTCTCTACAAAGCACTGTATTACGTACATCTATGCAAATCTGACATGAACGGCGATCAGACTGGCAAGCATCATTTCGAAGCCAAAAAAGAAAAAAGAAAGATTTTGGCACAGCGCATGAAGCTATTCCTAAAAAAGGACTTCAAAATAACCATCAGGTCTACATGTGCAGGATCAAGCTGAGAGTCTCCGAATTTTTTGCCCTGTTCCACATAAAAAAACATTTTTACCTTATACCTAGTCATTAAACAAAACACTTCGAACATACAACTCCTTTGAGAATGCAACCTCTACCTAACGCGCAACTAGTTCACGTTCACAGTCACCAAGAACTAGTTGCAGTGTCCAGGCTTAGTGCAGCTGATGAATACGATGCTACTGGCATCATATGACACGCTGAAACCGCCTCGTGGAAATGCTTTCTATGTAGAACCGCGGTCGGGACGTGGTAGAACGCGGTTGGTGCACTATCAGGTTATCCATACAACCGATTAAACATCATGTATTCCTGCAAAGGAAAAAAAATGGGGCCGTTATTTCCTATAAAGCTGTTCTACAACTGTGTTTTGAGGAACGAAATTTGAAATGCATCTCTGTCATAGACTGCGCCCTTTACGGGAAGAGCGCATAATATCCTGCAACTTGCAATAGATAAACACTCAAAATGAATTTTCCCCAAGTGCCTGGTCCTTCTGAACGGCTGCCAGCACCATTTATATATATATATATATATATATATATATATATATATATATATATACACGTTCAGAAAGTCACAGTGACAAACATAGCCCCGCCACGGTGGTCTAGTGGTTATGGCACTCGGCTGCTGATCCGAAGGTCGCGGGATCGAATCCCGGCCGCGGCGGATGCATTTCGATGGAGGCGAAATGTTGAGGCCCGTGTGCTGTGCGATGTGAGTGCACGTTAAAGAACCCCGAGTGGTCGAAATTTCCGGAGCCCTCCACTACGGCGTCTCTCATAATCAGAACTGGTTTTGGGACGTTAAACCCCACAAATCCATCCACAGTGACAAACATATTATTTAGGATTTATTCTGATGTTTCGGCTGGTCTGATCGTATATTCATCCCGATAGCCGGGAAGAACATTATATATATATATATATATATATATATATATACCTAGGAAAGCATAGGAGAAGTTATTGAGGTTCTTAATTGTAGTATTATTATTGTGGAGTAAGAAAGGAATTTAAGTGGACAAAAAGACAAATCTGCCTTCTGTGGGACCGAACTCACAACCTTCGGATAAGGCGTGCGATGCTCTACCGCTGAGCTACGAAGGCGATCGTCCCCCTCGTTCTTTTTATTAGGTATATATGCACATACAATCTAACACTCCCAGGATTGTATGTACATATATCTATGTACATATATACGAAGGTGAGCGAGCTCCGCCGAAGCTTGGACGCTCGTGCTAGGTGCCCAGAGATGAAAAGGAAGAGATGAAACAAGTCAGGATACAACAGCCGGCCTGCGGCGAAGGCGCTGTGTGTATGTCTCTATCATTTACAATATACAGTGGTGTTCGGGCTGTCTCCGCAGGAAACTTGATGCATCTGCTGATGCTACCACCGCCGAATAGTATGTCACGTACTCGTGAACATTAAACTGCACATTACTGATTCGTAGTTTATTTTGGACGCATACCCAAACGCAGCATGTAGAAATCGAGTGACATACATGCTTTACACTTAGATTGATTGATTGATTTGTGGGGTTTAACGTCCCAAAACCAGTTCTGATTATGAGAGACGCCGTAGTGGAGGGCTCCGGAAATTTCGACCACCTGGGGTTCTTTAACGTGCACTGACATCGCACAGCACACGGGCCTCAACATTTCGCCTCCATCGAAATGCAGCCGCCGCAGCCGGGATTCGATCCCGCGACCCTCGGATCAGCAGCCGAGTACCATAGCCACTAGACCACCGTGGCGGGGCTGCTTTACACTTAGAGGGTGAGAATATTCTTCGAGGCGTGCTTACGTGCTCACTGCGCACTCGGTATGGAAGGGACCCTGCAACAGTTTTTGAACACACTGAGCAAACGGTGCCAATGATTCGTTGAGGCTTCTGTGAACGTGTAAGCCAAATGTTACTGTGCTGCAAGCAGCAGTGGATTTCGCAGTTTCATTTTAAATACATCATGCAATCACCTGCTATTGTCCCAACAAGTGGCGTCACTAGCAGTGCCGACCCACAAGTTGCCTGCTCTTCTTTCAACAAGTAACGTCACTGGCGCCAACGACTAGGTCGCCTCGCCCACCTCGATCTTCTTAAAGACAGGTACTCAGATTGGCTTTATTTTTTTAATGTAAAATGAGCAAATATATAATTCCAGACTACCTTACCGTGATCGTAAGTTCAGCCAATGCTATATCTGCCTCGAGCAAAGTAGTCGGCGACCTAGTGACATTTGTTGAAACGAAGAGCAGGTGAGTTACAGTTGTGTTTGAAATCAAATAAAAAATGCCTGGTGCACGCTGTTCAATAATATTTGGCTCACACGTTCTCAATAATCCCCACGACTGTTCGGCATTGTTTGATATTGAGATTCCAAATGTTGCAGGGCTCCTTTAGTAAATGGGACCTTCAAGGTCGCGCCATCGACGGGCACGGTATATAAAGACTGCGCACCACAGCAGTGCATAACATCAACAAATTTTCGCTGAGGCTTCGAATTCGCCTGTACAAACTGTCTTCCATGGCTATGTAATAGTGGAGTTAGTAGAATGCAACGAAATATGGCTCATTTGGGGTAGCGAATATATCGCGGGGTAGGAGGGAAATGTCAAACGTTCCGCAGAAAACTGTTGAATAGCACCGTGGCTTTGATTTGACGATATAGGTATAGGCATGCAACGCCAGATGTCGGCACCGGACAAGCTGGCGGCGCCCGGAATATATTGTTACAAGGCGCACCAAACCGAGGCTGTTAAACGAACAATCGGCTAGGCGACGCGGAAGAAGAAGAGTCGACCCACGTGAGATTCTGGCAGCCATACTGCCGCAGCCGCAGCCTGTGCATATTTGAATGTGCCCATCTGGCTCTACCGCGTATCTGTGATTCCCCGTTACAATATAATAAAAATAAACAAAATACGCCCAAACGTTCATGTATAGGTCGTCGTAACACACCGCTGACCCGTAGCTCGACGTACCAATTTATTTCTTTGTTCGTCCCCTTGTCATCTCTGTCCTGTACTATCAGCCCAGCAACCTGGTTCAAGTTTTCACTCCCCAGTCCTTACCACGTGAAACGCTGCACAGCTTATGGCATACCATCCCAGGTGAAAATATCGCAACTGGAAACAACTGGGAGCAGTTCGAGTGGTTTATGGTCAAATTCCAAGTGGGGACCAGTTACAATGGATCCCAGATGGGACCCACTGGCAACTGGTCCCCACTGGGAATTTGACCATAAACCACTTGAAGTGGTCCCAACTGGTCCCCATTGCTAATGGTTCCAAATGGCCCCACTGGTACTCACCTCACCTATGTGAGACCAGTAACAGGAGGTGACACCTTTACCCCTGTTACACATGCGTAACAGAGAATGTGAACTATACTCAGCTGTTACCGTCCATCATTATTTAATGAGTGAAAAGATCGCTCGTTGCCATCGCGCATGCGACTAAGTAGGTAACTTTTGGCCCGTAGATCAAGTCATACAGCAGAATTAGGTAGCTCGGTGCTGAAACGTGACATTTATTAGAAATATTGCAGCTTGTGCTCTGGCTCGGAATCTTCTTGAATGCTTTCTTGGAGACGCGGCAGACTCTTGGATATTTTGTGGGTTGTGCACATATTTCATCACCTGAAAGGAATTGTATATCCATACTGTTAGCAAAGTTAGAAAATCAATGCTATTGTAATGAAGAAGCGCGCTGTGCACAGCCCCGCACCAGTGAATCGCAAGAGGGGCTTGGGCTGGATGTTGTTACGATCTTGGCTGCGAGGCCAACGCTGTGTCGTCTTACGTTAGCGCCATACGCTGCGTCCACGACTACGTCGAACTTCATTATTATAATTGGTCGAATCGTAGCAACATCCAGCCCAAGCCTCACTTGCGATTCACTGGTACGGAGCTGTGCACAGCGCGTTTCTTGATTACACTACAAACATGCAACCCTACCAAAAACGCCAAACAGCCACTGGCTGATACTAAGAGTTCAACTCAATGCAGTAACTTCGAAGCACTTTTCAGTGTAAAAATTCATAGACGGAGGCATCTCTCACCTTCAAATGCTAGCATCGGCACCAAGGAAAGCAGCGCCAAGTCGTTTGCATACAATCGATCCACAAGCGTGTTGTCACGGACCAAAAACATTTGTCATGCGCTGGTCCGAAGTGTCATCTCTTCCACAGATGCAACGTTCAATAACAACTGAGCATAAATTAAGTAGGCAAGCAAGGAATATCCACACATTCCTCTGCGCAAGACATCACAACATGTATCACAGCAGAGCGGCCCGCACTTATGCCTCGCCTCGGCTATCCACATGTGCTCTACGAAACTTTCGCACAGGCGCTTCTTAATTTTCTGTTACCCAGCTTCCTTTTGTCAAGAAATATTACGGCATTAGGACAAATTAATTTTATTTTTTAAAATATCTTTTGCGCATGCATGTGTTAATTGTTTACTCTATTTTGTTCGAACAAATAAGATACGAAACTAATAATGGCTGTCAAGGCAACTGGTTCCAGTGGAACTGGTTATGGGTTCTGTTGGTGTCCAGATGGTACCCAACGGAAACCAGTTGCCCCTCACTTCGTTTCTAACTGGTACCATTTGGCCGGCAACTGGGACCACATGGAGTTGTCCCCAGTTGAAGTGGTCCCAACTGGGGCCAGTTGCTCCCCAGTTCACCTGCAACTGGGACCACTTGCTTCCCATTTGGCAGTGACTGCTGCCACACGGGCGTAGAAAACGAGGCGTTCGTGCGACCCAAACGTCACATCAGGTATAACCCATGACGTCACTATAACCCATGACGTCGCATCCGTTTAGTTTATTTTGTTTGCGTCTTTTTACGGTTTTCGGTGTGGTGCGTTTGCGAAGCAGCATTTCCTTCTGTACCGATTTTCAACGTAAGTGGTTGGCCTTTCTGCCCAATAGACGCGTAATAGAAGGTTTGTGCCGTAGAATCATTAGCTTGATATGCTGTTGTTAGCTCTCTAGCGCGCATATGTGGCGAATGCATTTTGCCGATGGACGATTCAGGCAGATTTCTGGATCAGATTCGCTGCTGTGTACACAGAACCGTTCACTGGTCTGATTCAGGGAATAATGCTTGAAAAGCACGGAAGAAAAACAGTGATACATGGCGTGGTAATATTCCATCAGCTCGTGCTCTAGCCACTCTAGCACCCCTATTTAGTCGCCGGTTTACTTGCTCGACGTGTGAGGGCTTGTTTCGGATGCCAGTTAACTCGCCTGGCAGCAGCTTTATATTTAACCATCTGTGTTTCTTCACTAAGCGAAGTGGAATACATGTAGGGAAACATTCGTGAACTCCCGCAGACGCTCAGTACGAGCGTGTATTCCTTTGATTATAGTACCTCCGCGCTTGATTCCTTATACAAAGTGAGAACAATTAAGACACGGCATCTGCGTGGTTATATGCATTGAAATTGTGACATCTGCGCGCTGATATGCAGTGAAACAGTGAAAAAGAATCTAAAGCTCTGAAAGTCGCGTTTAACGTATAGCCTCAAATCAAGAGCGCTTGCCTGTCATTTTATGTATGTATATATTCTTATGTCAAACGACGAGTGTAGCCAGGTTCTTTCTTTTCTGCGGGCGTCAGATATACGAACACACCTGAGAAGGTTATTGCCTTTCTGCAGTAAGTTATTGCATCGAAACGCTTGCTCCAGTTTGCGCTGTGAAATGCGGTCTGGTATGCCAAATCGCGATGCATGGCTGTGTTGGGGTGAAGCATCTGACACTGGAAAGGGCCGACTTGAACGGGTAAAACCGAGGGTTCTGGCCAATAGAATTTATTTCCTGACTAGGATGATCTTTCGATAGCATTTTGTTGCGTGGAGCCCAAGCCAGGTGAGCTGTTGCCATTACCGACACGCTACACATGCAATGTGCACTAGATACTTCACTGCATGAACTTAATCGCCAATGGCCATGGTTAGATGGAACCAGGCAGCCTTCTGGGCTCCCTGCTTGCGCTTCTTCTGTCAGTGACCACAAACTCGACGTCGGAGTTCGGGCATGCCGTACCATCAATATTTCTGTTCAGTTCCTTCATATGTAACACACGTGCAATACTCGCGTTATATTTTTGTGATATTGATGCGATAATCTTCATAAGCCTCGTTTTAATGTCTTCTGTGTCTGAATAAGCACTTCTTTATGCAATGTTTCCTGGCCTGTAACAGCAGAAATCAAGGAAAGCTACATGCCATGCTTATCTTTGCTATTATAGAAGTGTTCTCCGCCACAATACAGATGTACAATATATTAACGCAAATTTGTTTTTTTTTACAATGCAACAGCTTTACTTTTCCTTGATGTTATTTTATTCCATATATGAAGCACATATCCGTTGCTTTAACCACACACACATTTAACAGGGGACATGAACACTGATGACATGAGTGGCACATTTTGGCTTTGGCAAGTGCCAGGTAACTCCGACTTCTACTATGAAATTTTGCTGTAATTTATGTAAGCTGTATGTAATTTGCTGAAGTATACCATACTGTAAGCGCTAACTTCGAAGATTGTTTTTCTTTTTTATAGGAGGATGAAGGTTTAAAAGTAAACAAAACCATAAGAAAACAATCTTCGAAACAGCGATAGAAGTAGCAGGTGAAACAACAAAGCAAGATATGGGCAAGTTGTCCCAATCTACTAAGGACTCAATAAAAAAATTCCAACAAATGAAGGTGCCTTCGTCAAAAGGTAAAATAGAATTCACAGAACTATAAAAGCTGATCAGTAAAGCCAGGCAAAGAGATTTAATAAACTTTAACATGAGGGAACTAGAGCTACAGAGAAAAGTACCAGCATTAAATCAGCTAAAAGAAACTGCATTTAGGACAAAGCAAAATGCATGCACTAAAAGGTAAACAGGGTAATGTTATCAACAACTTGAACGAAATAGTAAAGGTAGCCGGACATTTCTACTCCGAACTGTACAGCACTCAGACCATGTAACTTTAGTGGAAATCAAGTCGGAGAACACTGAAATTCCATGCATAACCACAGACAAAATCTGAAAAGCTGTCAAAGGCATGTCTCGTGGTAAAGCAGCAGGTGAAGACTGCGTAATAGCTGACTTGACCAAAGACAGAGGAGACATTATTTTTGAAAAACTTGCGTCACTTTTGCATCAAAATGTATCAAGGCATCTAGTGTACTGCCCAGCTGGGAAAACGCCAATATGTCCTAAGACACAAGAAAGGTGACATAAAAAGTCAAAGAATTACACACCAATCAGCGTACTCTTGGCAATGTATAAGCTGTTTACCGAAATAATTTCTGCTGGGATAAGAGAAACACTCTACTTTTACCAACCAATTGGACAAGCTGGTTTTAGGAAAGGCTACTCAACAATAGACCATAGCCATGCTATCAATCTAATAATTGAGAAGCACGCTGAATATAACAAGCCTCTTTATATGGCCTTTATAGAGTACGAGAAAGCATTTGATTCCATAGAAATGCAAGCAGTTCTAGAAGTTTTATGTCGTACACGTGCAAACCATAAATAACGTCTAGAAAGAATGCACAGCCACACTACTCCTACATGAGAGAAGCAGGAAAATGCCAATCAAGGGAGGTGTCAAACAAGGAGATACGATCTCCCCGATGTTAGTCACTGCATGTTTAGAGGAAGTCTTTAAACGTCTAGACTGGGACGAAAAGGGAATCGGAATAGACGGAGAATATCTCAGCAATTCACGGTTTGCAGACGACACTGTGCTCCTTAGCAATGACGGTGATGAACTACAAAACATGATTGCGGACCTAAACCGGGAAAGTATTAAAATAGGACTAAAAATGAATCAGCAAAAGACTAAATTACGCTGAACAGTGTAGCTAAGGAACAGGAAATTAAAATTAACAATGAACCCCTAGAATATGTGGACAAATATGTATATCTGGGGCAGTTATTAATAGGGATGCCTAACCACGGAAAGGAAATCCTCCGTAGAATAAGAATGGCATCAAGCGAATTTGGGAGACATTCCCAAATCATGACTGGAAAATTGTCACTGTCACGAAAGGTGTTTGATCACTGCATTTTCCCGCTACTAATGTATGGTGCAGTAACATGCAGGGTAACTAAAAAACTAGAGGTGAAATTAAGGAGCACGCAGCATGCAATGGATAGAATAATGAAAGGTGTAACAATAAGAGATAAAAATTATCGTAGTGCATCAGGGAACAGACAGGAATAGCTGATATTATTATTTCAATTAAAAAAAAGAAATGGACATTGTGAGGACATGTCATGAGGAGTACAGATAACAGATGGACAGTAAGAGCGATATTAGGTACCAAGATAGGAAAAATGCAACAGAGGCGGCAGGCAGAAGGTTAGATGGAGCGATGAAATTAAAAAAAAATTTGTGGCCATCAAGTGGAACCAGCTTGCTCAGGATAGCTTGGATTGGAAATGTTGGGAGAGGTATTCATCCTGCAGTGGATTTAAAAAAGGCAGGTGATGATGATGAGTGGGTTGAGGGCAAGAAATGGCTCAGTGATACTCTGGGCCTAGGTATTATATAGCCGAAAAAATGCAAAACCAATAACTGTTTATTTTCTCAAACGAAATCAAGAAGCAACTATACTGCGTAAATTATTAAAATGTTGTTCATGATACCGCAAACATCTGGATATCTGTTGTATTCAAAATGCAGTTAATTTAGTCTGTGGATGGCATTGCCTGCTTTTTGTAGCCTATAGAGCTTTTCCAGTGTCATGGTAACTCTTTTGCCCTTTGCCCCTGTTGGGACTTAAGAAGACGTCCGAAGAAGACCCCCCAACGAGCGGGCGTCAGACAAAAGAGGCGGAAACACCATCTGTAAAAGGGGCTGCCCGCCAGTGCCTGAGGACATCGTTTGCCGTCCTTTCTCCCGCGAAGCCCAGCTCGTCCGAGATTCCCTGTTAACCCCTCCGGCACTGCCAACGACGGCGGCACCCCTCTGAACTTTCTCCCCATCTTCCCTTTCTCCATTTTACCGCCAGTTGTAGTCTTTGTTGAATAAACCAGTCTTGAAGCGAACCCCAACGAAGTCGTATCGTTCCTTCCGATGCTCCTGCGCGCGTGGCCACAGCCGCCTTTCTAGATAACACGCAGTAAGAAGTCAGTAGTCGACACATGCACGAACCAGGGTGCAAGTAATCATTCTACACTCTAAAAACAAAGGGAGTGCTGGGCACTCACTTTGGGGGAGTACTTTCGTGTCCCAAATTTAGCTCCTTTTTTCAGAGTAGATCAACCCCATTGCAGGGTACCGGTACTCTCGCCAAAACAGAGCAGTAGGACGCCTCCGAAGGGGATTCGAACACTCTTTTGAAGAGAGCTCTACTACCCCACCAAGCGGGGTGCTAGTACTCCCAGAGGGAGTAGCAGAGACAAAAAAAAAGAAGAAAACAACCAGTGCGTTTTTCGACCATGCTACAATTAGCAGGCATTTAATTACATCACACTGAACATAGAACATACAGGCTAACATGACACGAACGCACATACACGCCAATAACACAACCACAGCAAAGCACAAAGCCCGCAACACACTCGCGATACACCGTCTTTCACTGAAGTCCCGTATATATAACCGCTATATTTGACCTGCTATGTAGCGCCAGTGGCAAGGTACTGTTCTGCGTAATTAAACACAAAGTGTGCACAGAACAGGTGTATATTTAGCGTTGGCTCATAGGTAGCCGCTCGCCACACAGATCTGTTAATCTAAACACGCGGAACATATACAATGTCTTTTAGATTAACGCATTCCTATCATGAGCTGACATTCCGTTTTACGGGCAAATGCGAGTTCGCAGTGCTGGTTCGCGATGTAAAATGCACCTGAGGAAGCGAGTACGAACATAATAGCGGCTGAATTTCATCAACGCCAGCGAAGAAAAACGGCACCCGGGTGCTCCGCTACCACCCGCTTCATTCCGACGGCGTTCCCTTACGAGTCCGTCGAGCACGTCTGTACGGCGAACAACCGCTGGCGATCACAAAATATGCACTCCTCGTTGTTCGTTATTCTGCACACAGAAGAAATATAGTCTCTGCCATCAGAAGTGTTTAGGGTATTATGCTGTACTTACCAGTCTTGCGAACGGGACGGATCTCAGTCACGGTATTTTCACCGTCGACGCGCTCATGGCCGTCATACGGCTCGGTGCCGAAGTCGTAGCGAAGCCTTTTTCTTTACATGTATGAGTTATATCCAGTGAGTCGTCGGAGACCAGCCGTCGACGATCACAACAGCTTACTGTGTCGCTGAAAGTGTATTCCTCTTCGTTTCGCACACGTAAGCGAAGAATCCGAGGCGTGTAGGTCGGTGGGTTTCACATAGCACGGGTACGGCCGTTCGATCGGGGAAAAACACAGGAGAGGCAGCTCGCTATGACTCCCGTCGGTTGAGGCTCGTAGTCGAGCAAGGTACCGTTCATTAAACGTACACTGCACGCGTTTGTACGCGAAAGCTTGTACGTAGAAGTCGTAGGAAGGCCGCTGCTATAGTTCTATCGAAAAACACTTCACAAAGTGGCTGTTGTCTTCTTCAATCGTCCGCTCCCACCCCAGCCGCCATCTTTGCGGCTGCGAATGCTAGCAAGACATGGGTGTGGCAGGAGTGAAATTGCATTTTACTCTCTCATGCCGCAAGAGGTATGGACATTTCACTCCATCCGACGTTTTCCTAGAGTAGAACGATGCTCTCAAGAGTAGCTGGGCCGTTTCACTCCTGCGAAACCGGCTGCAGTTTTTAGAGTGTGCAGCTACAGATACAGTCTGTGCCTTTGCAGCTGAAAAAAGGACAGGAGTCTAATCTTGGGTGGCTTTTTGGTAAAAGTGGTGTATGAATCTAATTTCCAAGCCGAGAGGTGTTCAAACGGATGCTTAGATGTTTGGCCAATGAATTGGTGTGGTCTGCAATACACAGGGATATCTATTTTACCACATTTGAAATGCTCTAAGTTGTTTCATCTGCAGTTGCACGTCAATACAAATGTGAAAGTGTTAAAAGAAAAAGACTGCTGAAACATAGCTACAGTTACTCTCTGTGAAACATGTAGGTACACAAGCACAGAGCGTAACTACATGACATCTAACTTTAATTGCATTGTTCCTGCCTCTGGTATTCGCTCATAATATTCCTATTAACGCTGTGCACTACAACAGCCATATTTAACAGCTTTCATGGTTTGAGGGCAGATAAATGAAAAAGAAAAGACGTTTGGGCACATCACAAAACCCTCTTGTGTCTGAAATGGTGAAAGATGCTCAAAATAGGTAAAACCACATGTGTTTTCATACTACTACACTACCATAAATGTCGAAGCAGTGGAGTTTGTTCACTGAAGTAAAACTGTGAGTCGGCCTAGTTGGAATAGATCCATTTTCAAAACCATTCAGCACGCAAACTGATCACCACGAAGTAAAGAAGCAAGGAAATAATTTGTCCCTGTGTGTCTCCTTTTCTTCGTGGTCGTCTGTTTGTGCGCTGAATGGTTTTGGAAATGTTTTTTCACTATGCCTTAGCGACTTGCCTACCACTTCTCACACGGGTAATTATGAATTAGCAGATTTGTTTTAGCTATGTGTTCCTTTGCGCTAGTGTGGTTTAGCATTTGCAGCCATTAACATCTTATTGTTTTGACATTACAGGCTGAATATCCCATGTCATGGTTTGGCCTCCTGGCACCTGCACACATCATGGAGGGATGAAGAATAGCACTATACTCAGGAGCGCAAGTTTTGGCACTGGAGCAGCACTTTCTTATTTCAAAGATGCCAAAAATAAAAGTTTCCCTAGCCACATGCTTCGTTTTCAATTGTTGGTCAACATAAACCAAAAATGTCCTGGACATAAGCAAATGTACTCATATTGCGAAGTCTGGACGCAAGGTTCAAGATGAACTGGCAAAGAAGAGACATGATATGTGCTATCCTATCATTTCACCATGTGTCCTGTTTGTTTGCTTATGTTAATTTCAGAATTTAACCATTGTTTACTGAGATTAACAATAATTTTTGAACTCATTGAAGTGTAATAGATACGAGCGACATTTAGCTCATCGTTAATAACTTGAACTTGTTTCTTTGCCTGATCAGAGCTAATTATCTACAAGTTCTTGAAGCGAACAAGTGCTTTCACTAATGAAGACTACAGCTTTCAACCAATGTGAAAATTGGAGAGGCAATTCCACTTCACGGAACAAGAAACATACACGTGTTCATCGCTTGATTATAACCTAATTTTTCTCATCAGAAAGCATGCACTGCGAAACAATATGAGGCAATAAGTACATTAGTGTTGAATGCCTGCTACCTAAATTAATAGGTTGAATTCGAACCTGTCAACTTCACAAAATTTAGGGGAAGGTCATCTCCAACCGGCCGTAACTGCACTGTTGATAAGAGACGGGAAGATGCTGTTCTGCATACAAGTACATCATATGTTTAGATGTAGGCTAAAGTCTTGCAAGCTTGCGACCAAACATCCCTTAAAGGGACACTGAAGCACTTTTTTAGAAAATTGAGATGACAGTGCTATGTTATCATTTTCCATACGGTGAACTCGAAAATCACGTGGAAAATTGGCATAAACTTTAGAAAATTACTCTATTTTGGCAAAAACGCGCGGCGCGCATCATGGGTGGCAACTCAAACCTCGTCGCTGCCTATGATTGGTTGAAGAGCTTCATGACATCATCGTGAGTGCCTGACTCTGCCGGACTCTGCCTTGGCTGTGCTAGTGCATCCGCGGAAACGAACACCGCAAACGAACGCCGCAAACCAATGCCCCAATGTGGCTACCTTGATCATCCTCAATATGTCAGCGTTTCACTCGGTCATCCTCCTTACCTGCATTCCGCCTTGGGGCGTTCCCGCGGACCAAGTTTGGGCGCTTATATCGCTGCTGTTTAATGAAATATTGCGAAAAAAACCGTCCTACACATCCTACAGGAGGTAACAGATTCCGAATTTCTATTAAATTCAAGAATTTAAAACCATTTCAGTGTCCCTTTAAGGGAACGTTAGGACAACCCCATTTTTAAAAGAATTTCTAATAACCCTCGGGGACAAAAGCATTAGGAGGGGTATGCGTTAAAGTAAACAAGACAAAAAAAAAAGAAGAGTAAGGTAGATCAAATGTTTAAAAGCACAAGGGCTTCTAAATGCGCATTACGAACTTGAGTATGCGATATCACAAAAAGCTCATCTCAAAGGCGTGATGTGTGGAAAATCCAGTGAGATTATGAGCGTAAAGTGAGGAACAGAGGCTTTTTATTACAATATGTGCTCAAGTTACAAGGTAAGAAGGTTTCCCTTGGAGAATATTAGCTAAAGCTGCTAAATATAATTGGTTATCATGAATGAATGTGAATTCTGAAAGAAACTGGTTCCATTTCATGGACCACCAAGGAATAAATGGCTGAAAGTTAGGCACACATTGTCAAACTTACCTTATTTGTGCCTCAGCATGTTTTCTAAACATTTGTCTAGTACCTACAAACAAGCCTTATAAAGGCCTTTTGTTCTGTTAAGAAACTAAAGGCAAGCAAGTTCTTTAGTTTGAATACAATACAATACAAGTTTATTTCTCTTTGTGGTACAGTTTGAACGCAAAGAGCGGACGCCGAGCAAAAAGCTGCTTTTTGCAGCTTGAGAAAGGCCCTGCGCCCGTAGGTCACACGTCATTCAGACAGATGCATTGTAAGCACAAAATGGACAAACAGCAACACCAACGATTGTTTAAGACTACAACTTAAAATTCACTGAGACTGACATACTTGCATCGGTCAAAAAAAAAACACACAAGCAAACCAAATAAAATGTAAATCGCATATCTAACAGACACTTCTACTGAAACGTACTGGTATCAGTAGGCCAAGATTACAAACATTTGTATAAATGAATAAAGAGATGATATGTACAACACTCATCAGCTAAAACAGGTCACAGAAATAATTGCTAAACATTTTCAAACATATAAAGGTGGTTAATCAGCATGCCCATTGAAATTTGTTCAAGAAAAATGTTATTTGCATGAAAAATATTAAGGTATCTCGGTAAGACATATGATGGAGACTGTTGGCGATATGTAGTGCGACAAAAAGGTTGGCACCATTGGACAGAATTTCGGGTATTGTAAGCAGGTATGGGACAGTTTAGTTTGAATAAGGACAATAGTCTGTCATTATTACCGAGAACTGCGGTTTTGTACATGATCAGTAACTTGTAGGGATACAACTCGGTGACTTTGAGGATATGAAAAGCAGGGAAGTACGAGTTAGTGTGTGTGTACCATGGTACATTCGCGATTAGACGTATTGCTCGTTTTTGAGCAACTAGAATTTTTTGTTCATTTTGTTTCGTCATTTTGCCCCATATCGTAAAACATGTGATGCGCCGAATATACGGCTTTAAGCGAGAGACGTGGACGATCTCTGTCCCACGGCAACGGTGGTCAGCTGGAATCCTCAGAGGCGAAACGCGGTAATTCACTGGCGATGTCTGTTCAGTGACAACGTACGGGCCAATAAAACGACTTGTCAGTTTTTCACACAAGCCCGGAACGCGCACGGGTGTCCAAAGAAGAACTTCATCTCCAGGGGAAAAACTGACTGCACGGTGAGTAGAATCGTAACGGGACTTCCGTACTTCTTGGGAGATGCCGGTGTTGATGCGGGCGCGATGACGGCAGTCTGCAAGGCGAGACAAAAATTGTTCGGGGAAAGGAGCTACTGAGTGTACAGGTGGCGAAAGGAACGAGACATCCAGAACGAAAGTTGGTGAACGGCCATAGACGAGGAAGAAAGGAGAGAATCCTGTAGTACGTTGTGTGGCCGTGTTGTAGGCAAATGTTACGAACGGCAGGATTGCGTCCCAGTTTGTTTGGTCTGGACTGATATACATCGCAAGCATGTCTGAGAGCGTACGGTGAAAGCGCTCCGTTAAGCCGTTGGTCTGCGGGTGGTAGCTCGATGTGGTCTTATGAACTGTGTCCGTGGCACGGAGAACTTCGGCAAGAACAGACGCGAGAAAGACTTTACCACGGTCGCTGAGCAGAACGCGGGGAGCGCCATGGCGCAGAAAGATGCTGTGTAAAAAGAAATCGGTGACTTCGGTGGCTGTGGCAGATTGCAGACACGCTGTCTCGGCGTACCGTGTAAGATGGTCAACGGCCGTCACAATCCAGCGGTTGCCGGTAGAGGTCTTCGGAAGAGGGCCGTACAGGTCTATGCCAACGACTTCAAAAGGTGAAGCAGGACAAGGAAGAGGCTGCAAAAGGCCTGGAGGAGCAGTTGTAGGTCGCTTGCGACTCTGACAAGGGACGCATGATGCAACGTGCTTGGCAACGGATGATGACAGGCCAGGCCAGGAGCAGCGACTTCGTATTCTGTCATAGGTCTTGTGGTAGCCTAGATGACCTGCTGTCGGGTGATCATGAAACGCCTCGAGTACGTCACGTTGCAGAGAACGTGGTATGACGGGGACCCATTTGTTGCCATCGACGTGGTAGATGTAGCGATGTAAAATTCCATTGTGGAGTTTGAATTGCGCAAGTTGTCGACGAAGCCGGGCGTTAGGAGGTGGAGAACAACCTTTCATGCGTTTTAGAATAGTGATGCAGTATGGGTCGGCACTTTGGTGGGTAACAAGAACAGATGAGCTTTCGGGTTTAAGCCAGTCGAGCGTCGAGATAGGTAAACCCGATGATGAAGACTCGTTGTGTATGTTGGTACAGAGAGACGACGGTGGTTCATCACTGTTTGCCAGAGGGTAGCGAGATAGAGCATCCGCGTCCTGGTGCTTCTTTCCGGACCTGTAGGTGACCTCGAAATCATACTCTTGTAAACGAAGAACCCAGCGACCAAGGCGACCCGATAAGTTCTTGAGCGATGAAAGCCAGCACAAAGCGTTATGGTCGGTAACGACTGTAAAGTGGCGGCCGTGGAGATACGGACGAAATTTTTGCACTGCCCAAACAACAGCCAGGCACTCCAGTTCGGTTATAGTGTAATTCTTCTCCGAGGCGGTGAGAGTGCGGCTAGCGTAAGCGACGACTCGTTCGCGAGAGCTGTGATCACGTTGGAGAAGAACAGCACCGAGACCATGAGTGCTGGCATCAGTGTGAAGAATAGTGGGCGCGGTCTGATCAAAGTGGCATAATACCGGGTCGGAAGTCAGGGCATGCTTCAAAGCCACGAAAGCGCTTTCACATTTGTCGGACCAAACGAAAGCTGCGTCATTCGCGAGGAGGTGATGGAGCGGAGAAGCAAGCACGGCGAAGTTGCGTATGAAGCGCCGGAAGTAAGATGCAAGCCCGAGAAAGCTGCGCAGGTCCTTTTGGCGCAAAGGACGGGGAAACTTGAGCACGGCCGCAAGTTTCTCGGGGTCCGCCCTACGAGACGGTGTACATAGAAATCAGCCTTCGTCTTAGGTTCTCCTATATTTACTTTTTCAAGAATCATCTTTCGTTTGTGTTTATGGTGATATAAACATTGATGTACAGGCTGTATCACCGTCACAGAATAGAAGCCTGGAAGGATGGCACGTAGATGTCTTGAGAATGGCTGAAAGTCAATATTATTATCTATACCACCACTCTGTTCACCGAAAAATTGAGGTCAATGCCAAAAAACCTTGCGCCAATACAGTACACTCCGTGAATTCGACGTGGTGACATAGTCGAGGCAGCGGTGTGCATCGGGGAAGTAGAAATGGGTTTCTCCAAACTGCTGACTAGCAGGGTCTGCTCACAATAGCTTGAGCAAGTACCTCACCCCGCAAGGGGAACAACTAGGCACCCTAATGATAGCTAAAACCTCATGCTTTTCACACAGCTAGCTGGTCTGTTGGCCAGTAAGGAAAGAGAATGGTGATTCTATATCAATAGGTTTGCTAGGCAGGAGATTTGAATAATTCTAATGATGCAATGACTACTTAGATACAATTTTCCCTCAAACTTGCCATTTCCTCGGCACAAAACAAGCACTGTGGCAATTCCTGGATGATAACTGAACAATGCACATCGACTTAATACAGTTAAAGCTGTCTATAACGAATTCCTATCTCCCCTTAGCAGCTCCTTTCTCCGAACAATTTTCTATGTCTCCTTGCTGTTGCTAATCCGCCACCCATACATTAACACTGGCGCCTCCAAGAAGTTGGAAATGCTGGCTACGGCTCTGCTCGCTGTGCTGCGGACTTTTTGTCCGGAGACGTGGATCTTTTGGACATCCCCACGCATGTTCTGAGCTTATGTTAAAATTTACAGTACTTTTACTGGACTTTACATAGTCATGAATAGGAAATCGCCAGCCAATTACGACGTCTCGCCCATCAGGCACCATCCGACCACCATTGTCTAGGGGACAAACTAGTACACATTTCTTGTTCAAAGCCACATATTCGCTGCATTTCATAATACTTCAGCATGGGCAGCTAGTTCCACTACTTGAGGGAGTTGGTGTGAGCTCAACATATGATTAACTTTTCTTCTCTACGCATCACCAATTATGAATATTTTCCTCAATGGTATTCATTATCAGCTGCTCGTCTTGAGTATTTGCTTGAGCTTCTCGGCTATATTGCCCGAGTATTGAGCTTATGCTGTCACCGAAGATGACGATCGGTGTTTTATTGTAAGGGTCTGTCTAGGTATGTGTGTACCAATAAAGAGAGAAAATCAAACTGAAGCTTATTGCTGGGAGCACTGAACTGTCTAGCATAACTGGAGCACGGTAGCAAGTTGGGCGAGTGGTATACTATCATGGCGAAACAGCACGCACAAACAAGGACTGAAGAGAAGAAATAGACGACACGAGCTCGTGTCATCGATTTCTTCTCTTCAGTACTTGTTTGTGAGCGCTGTTTTTTATTTATTTATTTATTTTCAATACTGCCAGTCTCTATGTCGCGACCATAGCAGGTGGGCATATAGCTGCAATGCAAGCGTACATCCAAGGTATAATATAAAACATGCATATATAAAACAAAGAAAGAGGCAATGCGCGACATATATCTAAGCTGTACACCTTGAAAAGCACAAAAAGAAAAAGAAAGAAAGAAATAAATAAAACGCGAGCTATATAGGAATGTAACTACTTACAAACAACCTACAGGTGCATAACGTTATACAATCCAACTTGACACAACAGACTGGTAAAAAAGGACAAGCTTAGGTAAGCATGAATAAAGGCGCTAGCATTAACCCATTACTGTTTTCTATCATCTTACAGAAAGATGAAGATGATTCTATATTCGTTATTGTTGAGTCCAGGTGGTTCCACTCCCTAATAGCGGTAGGAAAAAATGAATATCTAATGTGGTCGTTGTGCAAAAGTACTGAAATGCTTGATTTATTCTTATGTCGTGAAATCCGGGATGTAGAGGAAGCAATATTTTTGAAGTATCTATGTTTAAGCGGTTGTGTATCAGGTCATGTATGAATTTTAAACGCGCTTGCTTTGCTCTGATTGCCAGTCTGCTTATTCACCATGATAGCATAAACTGTCAGACACCTAGGTGCCTTTTTAAAGTAAACTTCGCCACAGTACACTCGTGACATTCAGCGAAGTGCATGCGTGTGTGTGTGGGGTGGGGGGGGGGTTGGTGGTTGGGTGGGCGGGTGTGGGTGTGCATGCATGCATGTACATGGGTGTGTACTCATGAGCTGGTGGGCGTGCCCCCTATGAGGAACCCCTTCCAATGAAGGGAGACCTCAAGCCCTGCTAATGAGTTGTCTTGGACCTACTGGACCTGCTATATTAATCACTTAATGAATTTGTGCAGTCGCTTGCTTGATAATTTATGCTGCCATTTGTTTTCAACATCACCAGCCGTCAGACTAGCTGCATAGGAAACCTTAATTCAACCGATCCTAGAATTAACCATCAAATTATCATACATTTCTAGAATTGATCTAGCACAGAGCTAGCAGATTTATTCTTTTGGGTTATGCTCCTACAACTCAAGTGTTTCTGCTCTAAAATTGAGGTTGTGTCTTGTCTCACCAGCCTCTCACTGCAAAAGTGCTCAGCTAATTTTCTTTTTCAGGTTCCTTTCTTCACAGTTCCAGGAAAAATCATCATTTTTTATTCGCACCATATGCATCAAATGCTGAGTATCTGCATGTGCCCATTCTACTACTTTTCAATGTTCATTTTTTGTCTGCATGAATGGCATGACATTCCTTTTGAAAATGCCCTCATGACTGATATATTATCATTTCGAAGCCATCGTTGAAGACCATCTGTGCAGTCATGAATAGAACCTGACCTGACATTTTTTCTGCCTGCCCACCCCTGATACAATGTCCTATGTCCCCCCCCAATGCTCCATCCCCCCCCCCGTCCCCATACCAAACAAAACCCCAAGGCCCCATGTGTTATACAGGCCACGCCTTGCTAC
>CM023486.1:12571865-12603434 GCA_013339685.2 Hyalomma asiaticum | reverse complement strand
AAACCTAGCAAATACGTAGCCAAGCTGCTACGACAAGCTATAGGTGACCACCAGCTCCGCATGACTCAGTCTCGCGCCACTAGCGCAAGCTGCCGAGATATATATTCACAAGCCCCGCCATGGTGGTCTAGTGGCTATGGTACTCGGCTGCTGATCCGAGGGTCGCGGGATCGAATCCCGTCCGCGGCGGCTGCATTTCGATGGAGGCGAAATGTTGAGGCCCGTGTACTGTGCGATGTCAGTGCACGTAAAAGAACCCCAGATGGTCGAAATTTCCGGAGCCCTCCACTACGGCGTCTCTCATAATCAGAGCTGGTTTTGGGACGTTAAACCCCACAAAACAAAACAATATATTCACAAGTTTATCGTGCTGGTTTCAGTTTTACCAACGCTGACCCTTCGCGTGGCCGCACCCGTGAAATCCATGCGCCGGTGCGACAGCGATCCCTCAAAATCTACTGTATAAACACATGGCAAGTAAACGAAGCTACTGTGTCGAAAAAAAAAACGTTGGTTCACGCGTCAACGCATGCAGGCATCAGTGATCGGGACGTTATAAAGAAAGCGGTGCGATGAGCTCCACTTCGTAGGGAAGCTTGTTGACGCTTGTCTGTGGCAAACACTTGGCGCGTATGGTGACATTGTCGTCCCACACAGCTGTGACATCGGACACATGTCCACTATTATAATGTGCAGCTCCTTTGCACACGCTATCGCCGCAAAAGTAATTATCTGGGACGCGCACAAGCGGCAAATCGCACGCGCGCACTTCCGCGATGCTTGCAGTGAAATGAGGCGTCTGCTACGCGACCCACCACCGGTTCCAACGGCCGCCGCTACGCGGCTTTCAGTGGCGCCCCTATAGGCGCTGCGCATGGCGTATAGTGTCAAAGCCAAAAACTCGATTTCTTTTTTAGTCAGAGCAAGTGAAGGCATGCTGATACATCTATCACCCAGCAATTGCATTTGATTGGCCTCAATGATCTCCCGTGTTAGCTGCTGACGGTGTTTGGCTACAACAGTGCACTTTTCGAATTCCGGTCTGCAACCACAATCTCTACAATGGATACCCAAATGACCTTGAACAGCTGAGTATACATGGTAATGATGCTCCTTTAAACGCTCATTCAGGCACCGGCCCGTTTGCCCAACATACATCTTGCCACATGATAACGGGAGCAAATAAACGACAGCTATCACACATGCTACGAATCGCCTTCTATGTTTGATTGTGCAGGAGCTCCTTCGTGCGGACTGCGCATTCACCCGTTTGCAGAGCGCTGAAAGCTTTTCTGGGGCAGAAAAAACAACCTTCACATCAACCTTATCACCTATCTTTTTCAAATTGTGAGAAATCCTATGTAGATAGGGAATCACAGCCACGCGCTTTGAGCTACTAGCCACGCAGTTCACTGGTGCTTCTCTTCCCTGTTTAATTGTCCTAAGCAACTTTTCTGCCACCGAAACCAGCACATGATCGGGGAAACCAGCGTTGATCAGACGGGAAACCTGCTCAACGAAGCTGCTGATTAACGAGTGGCGGCAAGACTTTCGGAGGGCATTTCTTAAACAATGATTAGCAATTCCTCTCTTTACGAGCTTCGAATGAGCCGACAAGTACGGTAGAAGAGGTTTGCTTCCTCTAGGCTCATATTTCCAGCAAAGGTGTTCACGTGAGATGTTTAATCTCAAATCTAAAAACCTTAACGAAGCATCCTGCGGAAGCTCATGCGTTAGAATAAGAGGTGCCATGCACTCATCGAAAAGACGTAATATGTTTGAAACGGCAGCTTCGAAGCCCCGATCATCGCAGTCTAAAAGCACAAGAAAATCGTCAACAAAACGAAACACTTTTACGACAGCCGTTCTCTCGAGGCGGCTAGCCAAGAGTCGGTCATGGTGAGCGAGAAAAATGTCACTTAAAACAGGTGCTATGCACGACCCGATGCACACTCCTCTTTTTGAATAAAAGTGCCTTCATTCCATGATACAAAAGTTGTCTTTAAGTAAAAGCCAACGAGCTCAAGAAAGCCACTGACTGTTATGGCCGCCGCATTCTGGAACGCAACTGAACCGAAGTTGTCAATGCAGTCCTCAACGCACCGTAGTAGCATGTCATGTGGTAAAGAGTAGTAAAGATCCTTGATGTCAACAGAGCAGGCACTTAAGCCATTGTTGTTACGTGAAAGAAATGAAATGATGTCATTGGAATCTTTCTGGTCGTCGATGGTCAGCAAGTTTAGCTTATCTTGTAAAAACAAGGCCACTTCCTTCTGCCACGTCCCATTTTCCGAAACAATGACTCGAAGCGGCCAGTCTACTTTGTGAGTCTTGACCGTGACGAATAAATCCAAGCTAAGCTTCTTGCTTTTGTCAATGGATCTTGCTAGCCTACTTATTTCCAGTGCGTTGCACAACTTCTTGGCTTCAGTCTTTACTTTTGTCAGCGTTACGTCGCTTCGGCACTCGAACACGGAACTTATAGCATTGCTGGCTTTTGAGCGGAGCACTTCATTCGGCAACACAGCAAAGCCCCCATCCTTATCCGCGGTCAACAAGGCTAGTGACTGCTCTTTGAAGAACGTGACAACACGGTGAAAAGGCAGGCTATGGCGGTCTGGGGTAGACTGCGACAGTACCTGAATGCCTTCAGCTACACATCTATCTGTTTCGGCCTCGGGAGCCCGTTTGGCTACTTGCCTTACAAGGGTCAGCATTTCCGGAGGTGCCAGCTGAGGTTGTGTGGCAAACTTGGGACCCAGGCTTAACACACGCTGTACACAGTCCGGGATTGGCACCTCGCACGCAGTGTGGATTGGGTTGCTCGGTGAGGGTTTCTTCCAGGGAGTGATGGCCCGAAGGTGTGCCAGCATATGTTGCCAGATAAACTCGGTCATTCTGCCAGTGAAGACGCAAAACTCCAGCCACTTTTTCTTGGCCCTTCGAGGGCTGTCGGTGCTGTTCACTTGAAAGAACATCATGTCCCGAAGCTGGCGCGCTCGACGTTTCCATTCCGAGCGAAGAATTTTGCAAATTCGAATGGCATGTCCCGTCGAAGGGGTGAGGCCTCCGAACAACAGCTTGACTGCAGGCGGTAGGAACTTGAGGCGTATGCAATAAGCAAAAGTGCGCGCCTGGCACTCAGCAACGGCAATGAGGTTGGCGAGGTGACACGGATCAGCAGGGAAACACGAGAAAGAGCCCGACGTACTAGAAATGTAACTTGATAAGACAGATGCTTGGGCTAGTTGGTGATTGGGAATCAACATATTTGCACAGCGCAAGACTACGAGTAGTTACGACGTAACTACAGAAGAGGCAAGGACAGAAAGAGCGCTGACTTCAACTGAATTTTTATTAGCGAAAACGCTGGAAATATATACTCGTGACAGAACATCACCGCGCAATCGCGCAACCTATTGCAACACAGCTAGACAATCGTCATCTCATGATATGGTACAACACCACACCTCAGCCCAAATTCACAATCTATAGTGTCAAAGCCAAAAACTCGATTTCTTTTTTAGTCAGAGCAAGTGAAGGCATGCTGATACATCTATCACCCAGCAATTGCATTTGATTGGCCTCAATGATCTCCCGTGTTAGCTGCTGACGGTGTTTGGCTACAACAGTGCACTTTTCGAATTCCGGTCTGCAACCACAATCTCTACAATGGATACCCAAATGACCTTGAACAGCTGAGTATACATGGTAATGATGCTCCTTTAAACGCTCATTCAGGCACCGGCCCGTTTGCCCAACATACATCTTGCCACATGATAACGGGAGCAAATAAACGACAGCTATCACACATGCTACGAATCGCCTTCTATGTTTGATTGTGCAGGAGCTCCTTCGTGCGGACTGCGCATTCACCCGTTTGCAGAGCGCTGAAAGCTTTTCTGGGGCAGAAAAAACAACCTTCACATCAACCTTATCACCTATCTTTTTCAAATTGTGAGAAATCCTATGTAGATAGGGAATCACAGCCACGCGCTTTGAGCTACTAGCCACGCAGTTCACTGGTGCTTCTCTTCCCTGTTAGAAGGCGATTCGTAGAATGTGTGATAGCTGTCGTTTATTTGCTCCCGTTATCATGTGGCAAGATGTATGTTGGGCAAACGGGCCGGTGCCTGAATGAGCGTTTAAAGGAGCATCATTACCATGTATACTCAGCTGTTCAAGGTCATTTGGGTATCCATTGTAGAGATTGTGGTTGCAGACCGGAATTCGAAAAGTGCACTGTTGTAGCCAAACACCGTCAGCAGCTAACACGGGAGATCATTGAGGCCAATCAAATGCAATTGCTGGGTTATAGATGTATCAGCATGCCTTCACTTGCTCTGACTAAAAAAGAAATCGAGTTTTTGGCTTTGACACTATAGATTGTGAATTTGGGCTGAGGTGTGGTGTTGTACCATATCATGAGATGACGATTGTCTAGCTGTGTTGCAATAGGTTGCGCGATTGCGCGGTGATGTTCTGTCACGAGTATATATTTCCAGCGTTTTCGCTAATAAAAATTCAGTTGAAGTCAGCGCTCTTTCTGTCCTTGCCTCTTCTTCTGTAGTTACGTCGTAACTACTCGTAGTCTTGCGCTGTGCAAATATGTTGATTCCCAATCACCAACTAGCCCAAGCATCTGTCTTATCATTCGCGAGCATTTTGAGTGCATTGCGCAGATCAGTAACTGTGCGACTGGAGAGCTGCGAAATCCATCGTGCACAGGTAGAAAAGTCGCTGCTGGAAAAGTATGTTAGGACAAGGCTAAAGATTCATCTTCGGCAAAAACAGCCACAAATGGTGAATGGTCAGTCAAGTAAGACGTGTGCTGCAGTGAACCTTGAGTAGCAGATTTTTAAAAGGCTCCAATCCAATTTAAAAATTACTGCTTATGAAAAGAACGCATTTCTGTGAGCATACTGTGTTGACATCTGTCTGTTACTGTGCAAATGAACATTCGTGTAGCTGACTTCATTTGTTGTTTTTGATGAGCTGTCCTTGTGCAGGAAATGTGCTAGGCTGCGTACGTGATAACGTATGCACGTGATAACGTATGCACGCACCAATTGTTATGTGTTTTATGTGTAATCAACCTTGGCTTTTCGATGTAAATAAATATTCACTGAAACAAGCAACTTACCTTACGTATCATAACGTGAAGGCATATGTCGAATTCGCTAAAAAGGGGGGAAGTTGAAACCACAATATGACATTTTACATTTTTTGTGTGCCTCTCTATGTAATGTTTTGCTTTGCTCTGAACTGTCTTCGTGCACATTGCTGCTTGTTTCAATCGCTAAAGTTGTTATGTTGTTATCATTACTATTAAAGCGTTCCTTGTTGCTCCCGTGTCTTTGTCTTCTGTCAAGCCTAATTTACTGGCTTGTTGGCTGAAGGGGGGGGGGAGAGGGGAAGGTGCGATGTGACTGAGTGCTCTCATTTTCGCCAGTGCTTAGAGACCTGTAAGGTCTCTAAGCAGTCCATTGTATAGATTTGCATGCAGGAAGTAAACTTCCTGCAGGGAATTTTATTACGCATAGAAGCAATATATAGGGTGTGATTTGGCGTGGAGAGAACATCGTGAACTACGCGATTGTTTCATCCGCCTTTCCCGTGGTCACAGGCACCATCATAAAATATATCATGGACTCCTGCCCTGCAACAGAACACCTTTGAACTGCCTGCAGTGACAAGGTGACTTTTGCTTCAAGAATGCCGCGCAGACTTTTAGTTACGTTCACCGTCATATCAAGGTTCGCCGCATCGCAAATATAGGCCCCTATAAAATCGTCACCACTCGCCCAATGCGGCGGGTTCACTGCGACAAACGAACATGTTTTCAAAGTATATTACACGAACTCGAGTCAACGAACACAGTCTTTCTATTCCAGAAAATGGCGAATAACCTCAGGGAACACCCCTCCCACTTTCAGAACTTGCTACGTAAAGAAACCACCCCATTCTTGTAAAAAACCACGCTACCTTCAATGTAAACTAGCGACCGCTGAGAACCAACATGGCGGCCCGCCATGTATAGCGGCCGCCAAAGCCCGTGGTAAGCAACTATGATCGAACTTGTCACCACCCTAAAAAACGGAGAGGGCGCGCACACATGAAGGCTCCCTAGGAAAAACGCAGGCGGCGCGCCCCCGCCGGAGAAACGCTTCGGCGGCGACACGGCCACACTGCTCGCGGCGAACCGCGGCGGCAGCGCCGCGGAATCCCGCCTCCTCCGATCGAACGGGCGCGACAGGCAAGCGAGCCACCGTACGGGTACGAAACGAGCTTCCGGGCGGGTCCGCATGACTCCGCTCTCCATCGCCACACGCTGCTACTGAAACACCAGGTAGTAGTTACCGTTCGGCCAGACGCCGATCACCGCCGCCCTTACGCCGGTCCTCGTCGCCACTACGGCCGGCTAGACTCACTTCTAACGTCAGTTCGGAAAAGCAGGCGATGCAGTTTTCGGAGGAAGAACTGCATACGCGAACTGGACTGAAACTCCTCCAGTGTTGTACGGAATGTCGTTCCAAGGAACGACGTTCCTGGGACGAGTTCCTTGTGGGAGGAGCGAAGGAACGCCATCGTTCCATTTAGGATTGGTGGAACTGTAACGGAAACGCGTTACGTTTACGAAGGAACGGCAAAGGGAACGGCGTTCCTTCTATACACGTTCCACTGCACGATGATCGCACATACGCAGCACATCATGCACGGCGGATAGGCTGGGCTACAAGAAGCCCTCCCTGAAGTCCCCGTCTTCCTCCCGCCACTATCGCTCCCTCATAGAAAATCGCGCATGAAAACGCCATTCTATTGCGGTTTCGAGGATTCAACTAGGGAGACGCTTCCGCTTCGACTGCGTCCGCACGACGTCAGGGTATCCCGCTACTCCTTCGCAGTGGCCGCGAAGGAGTAGCTTCTGGCTCTGTCAGCGAGCTGCACGGCAACGCGGGATGATGTGCATGCAACAGCAAAGTTACTTTCGCCTCTTCCCTTATGATTCTGCCGCCAGGACTCCCTCCGAGTTCAAACACTGTCAACGCGTGCTTTACTATATCGCCTCTCCCCGCATTGGTTCCGAGAACGTGGTTACGGCCATGGTTGTCCATACTTGTAAGACACTCTGTGCGTCAGTCTCTTCAAGGTATTAAGGTTGAACTGAACGGGCCGCACATTGAGTTAGCGTCAGCAGCCTTATGCCCTCGGCAAAATGCAGAAACGAAAGGCTTTCCGAAAGGATATATACACGTGCTAACGCGAACGTGTGCTGCACATGCTTACGTGCATGCGTGCGTGTTTGTAATATTGAGCGAAGATAACGTCGCTCTAACTCGGACCTGGTTAATTATGGTAGGTGATGGCCAGTTTGTTTCTAATAAAATCTATGATTTAATTGCTATCATTACTACGCTACCAAAGGGTACTATACAGGAATAACCATACATTTTAACGCACAAGCACCCCGTCAACTTTACTGTACAGCCTCATTTGCTGTATACCAATGTCCTGTCAATTATGCTTGCGTGGTGTTGGTCATTTTCGGTTGGCGTGCAGTCAAATTATGCATGTAAGGCTATTTAGTTTCTTATTTATTTCCTGCACCACAACAGCATTTCACCCTTGCCTTAATGTCGGTGTGCCTACGAAGTGAACAGGAAGATAATCCTTGTTCCTAATGCCACGAGGAAAAGAAAGAAAAAGCAGTCCTGCGTTATTTAATTCGGTGGTAAACGCACAAGATAGAAATATTAAAATTCCTCACGCGGGCATACATTCAACGGAGCTATAATTAACAAAAGTACAGTATGTCACAAATACTTTAAAGCAATGAGAGCTAAGTAAGAGCAATATATCCAGAACTGCCGATTATTTTATTAAAATGACCAATTATGAGCAAAATCATTTATTACCGGCAATGCTGACGACATCGGGGTATATTGTTCGAGTATTTGCGCGCAATGCCATGGGTCAGGCGCAACCCTTTATACGCTATCCTAAATCAAAAGGTCTATTAATAGCTTTCAATGTCAGATGCACCGCTGTTGCATGCACTGTTGCATGTGAGTAACTACCTTTTTGAATATTGGAGGTGCAGTATCCTGGCTGCGCATCTGAAGACTGAAGTGGAAAGTGCTATATGTGTCGAACTTGTAATAGACTAGCGCCAAAGTTGCAGTGGAGTTGTGCGTAGTATGTTCGGTGCTCCTTGAAAATATATGTCTAGGTGCGTTTCTTTAGATATTTCGTTGTCTCCAGCTAATATGCCATCGGTGACGTTGAAATTCTGGAAATATGCATAGGTCGATGCGTGATTTAGTATGTTCACTTTAATCTGCCCCAGGATTAATTTTCAATTTTATAAATCAAATGTACCGTTGATGTAACGACACGTTCCAACTTTCGAAATGTAACTGGAACGCGTTCCTTTCTGAGTAAAGGAACTTGTAACGGGAACGCGTTACAATATTGTTGAAGGAACGATGAACGAGTTTTCGTTCCTGTTTTGGAGGAACGTGTACAACACTGAATTCCTCTGATGCGCCCGGCCAACATGATTTCTGTATTCGCCGAAGGGGTGCACGTCGATGCTTTGGTATACACTGGTGCGACATTATCTTTCATTCAGGCTAATTTGTGCTTCCGTCCTAAGTTATGACGCGGCCCAAGGGCCGCGTCATAACTTAGGACGGGGCCCAAGGGAGCCCTATTCGCCCTTCGGCTATGTGTGCAGCGCGCGTGCTCATCAACGACATCGGTCATCATATAGAATTAGCTGTGCTATCCGAGTGCTCCCACCAACTAATTTTGGGATGGGAATTTCTACCCTCTGCGTCTGCTGCCATTTGTTGTGGGCAGCAGTGTGGTGCACCTGAGTGAAACCTACTACATGCTTGGTGAAGAACTCCACAAGCCCTTTCGCCTGATCGTTGCCTAGGATACAGAACCCCCGGACGACACCGCATTGTTGCCCTCAAGTCCATTGACATCGACCATGGCGATGTCTTGGTGTTCCCGTCCTCCAAATTGTTGAAGCTTTTCACATCAGCAAAAACGGTTCCCGCTGCGTCAGCATGCCATCGATAGCCCTACATGACAGGGAGATTTCATTTTTGAATCAGTACATCACGTAGCTTATGTTGGCTTGGTTCTAACGAGGTTATTCATATTCTGTTGCACACTTGCCCATCTGCGTCATGGGATCAAGTGGGTGTGGTCAGTGCTTTAAATATGCGTGTGTGCTAAATAAAAGTTAGTTGTGAGACAGCACTGTGGTTTGTGTCCCTTCCTTCTTATGTCCTCGTGTTTCGCGCTGACCATCAATAAGCATAATCAGTTCCAACTCGCCCACATGACCATCCTTCTGCATTAGTAAAGGCATAACATTTTCGCCGGGTGTTCTTCAGTTCCACTGTGGATCTTCTCTAGTCACTGTCATCAACGAAACCCCATAGAGAATTTTACTTCCGCAAGACACAACAGTAGTGTTCGTTGCTGATATGGAGCCTGTATACGCCTTCCCGCTTCGACCAGTCTGTGCTGGGGATCGTTCTCCTTACGAACCTTCTGCCACCGCCCTTAAAGCGATCACCTGACAGCTGCGCAGGTGAAACAGTTGCTTCATTTTTTAAAAAAATCCCGTTAATTCTTTCGACGTCTACTCCACAACACTGGGCCAAGCTACCGTCCCCGAGCACCGCATTATAACAGATGACACATCTATCGTGTGGCACCGCCCGTACCGCGTCTCTCTAGCCGAGCGGAAAGTCATCGAAGACAACGTCGGTGACATGTTGGAACGCAAGATAACTCGTCCCTCGTTCAGTTCGTGGTCGTCTCCTGTTGATTTGGTCCGCAAGAAAGACGGTTCCGTGCGCTTTTGCGTCGATTATCGGGCGCTTAATAAGATCACTCGAAAAGACGTACAGCGTCGTCCACTCTTAGGGTGAACACGACGCAACGTAGCTTCCTTTTTGGAACGCGAGTGCTTGCGACGTGGGCACACATGGAAGCTAATAATGTGCAAGCGCACAGAGTGATCCAAGCCCCTCTATGCCTGCACTACATTAGCGCCGATGTGCAGTCCCATCGCGAGCGCTGGCGTTCTAAAGAAGGCAGCCACGCTGCGCCGTGTTCACCCTAAGAGTGGACGACCCTGTACACCCCATGCCGCGCATCGACGGCGCCCTTGATTCCCTCAAAGGCGCGGAATACTTTTCGAGCCTCGACCTCTGCTCTGGCTACTAGCACATCCCTATGCACGAACATGACAAAGAAAAAACGGCATTCGCAACACCTGATGGGCTATAGGAGTTTAACATAATGCCTTTCGGGCTATGCAACGCGCCTGCAAGTTTTGAACACATGATCGACACCGTGCTTCGTGGACTAAAATGGAAGGCCTGCCTTTGCTACTTGGACGACATCGTCATGTTTTCATCAAAGCTTTCTCAGCATCTCCGACGCTTAGATGTTTTGACATGCCTCGCCCGCGCAGGTCTTCAGCTAAACACAAAAAAACGCCGTTTCGCCAGCAAAGCCATTGAGATGCTGGGCCATGTCGTAAGCATGAACGGAATTCGACCGGGCCCCCACACGATTGCAGCTTCCTCGGCCTTGCCTCCTATTTCCGCCGTTTTATACTAAATTTCGCCTACATCGGAGCACCATTACACAGGCTACTCTCTAGTGGTGTGCACTTTGTATGGTCTCAAGAAGGCGAATCGGCATTTACACGACTGAAGGGCGCCCTTACGTCTGAACCGGTGCTTTGCCATTTTGATGAGGCTGCACCGACTCTCTTGCACACGGATGCAAGCGGCCATGGTATCGGTGCTGTCTTACAGCAACGCGACAACTCTTCGCGCGAGAGTTGTAGCGTACGCCAGCCGTGTACTCAACGCTTCGGAAAGGAATTATACCATCACGGAACAAGAGTGTCTCGCCATTGTCTGGTCTGTACAGAAGTTTCGCCCTTATCTGCACGGCCGACATTTCACAATAGCGACAGACCACGACCTTGTGCTGGCTTTCCACACTGAAGAATTTGACTGGACGCCTGGGTAGCTGGATTTTGAGGTTGCTAGAGTATGATTTTGGCATCATTTACAAGTCCGGCAAGAAACACCAAGATGCCGACGTTGTCTCTCGCTGCCCACTTCCCACGGCTCGCTCGACGCTTCGGCAATCGCTTCGCGCGTTACCTCTTCGAACGACCCTGGTACCGCTTCGTCGCTAACCTCCATACACCAAGTGCCTTCGGACGACGACCAGTCATTCGCATCTCATCAGATGGCAGACCCGTACTGTCGACGTTTCATAGAACATCTATCTGGGGCATCATTTACAAGTCCGGCAAGAAACACCAAGATGCCGACGTTGTCTCTCGCTGCCCACTTCCCACGGCTCGCTCGACGCTTCGGCAATCGCTTCGCGCGTTACCTCTTCGAACGACCCTGGTACCGCTTCGTCGCTAACCTCCATACACCAAGTGCCTTCGGACGACGACCAGTCATTCGCATCTCATCAGATGGCAGACCCGTACTGTCGACGTTTCATAGAACATCTATCTGGGGCTTCTCCTCCATCTAATGCGCGCGCCTGCGCCGCCAACTCCCGCGCTTTAAGCTGGACGATGGAGTGTTGTATCGCCGCGTTTACCATACTGACGGACAACGCTGGGTACCAGTTCTCCCACGATCCCTTCGTCTTACTGTCCTCAACGCCTTTCACGATGACTTGACAGCTGGTCATCTTGGTTTCATAAAACCTATGACCCAATTCCGAGGCGATTCTATTTGCCTGGCCTTTCTTCAAGCGTGAAGTGGTATGTCGCTTCCTGCTTTGCCTGCCAGCGTCAGAAACTCCCAACGTCTGCTCCAGCTGCCCATTGCAACCACATCGGTGCCCCACAGTACTATTCGAGGTTGTCGGTATTGAACTCTACGGGCCCCTTCCGATCACTGCTTCTCGCAATCGGTAGATCGTGACTGCCGTCGCCCACCTGACGCGCTACGCTTAGACAGCTTCAGTGTTAAATAGCTCTGCTTCAGAGCTTGCGAACTTCGTCCTACAATCCTTCATTTTCCATCATGGTGTTCCTCGTGTACTTCTGAGCGACCGTGGAAAGGCATTCATTTTGCAAGACCTCAACAAAGTTCTCCGATCCTCCAGCACTACCCACAAGACATCGTCGAGCAACCACCCTCAGACTAACGGCTTGACCGAGCGCTTTCATCGCACTTTAGCGCCGTCTATATTCAACCAGACCATAAAAATTGGGATATCCTTTTGCCATTCGCCCCCTTTCGCCTATAACACCGCCGCGCAGCGAACAACTCGCTACTCGCTGTTTTGCCTCGTTTATAAACAATCCCTCACTTTCGCTATGGACGTCTCATTCTTCGGCTCTAACGCTAATTCATCCCCTTCCTCTTGCGAAGAGTACGTTTTACGACTCGCCCAGTGTCACCAACGTGTGCGCCTCAACACAGATACCAGACAACACGACCGTAATACTATTTACGATGACTGTCACCGCGTCGTGTCTTTCCGACCTGGTGATGAAGTACCGCTTCTGACTCCTCTTCGTACTCCTGGTCTATGTGACAAATCCCCCCCCCCCCCGGTTCATCGGGCCGTACATAGTCATCGAACAGAGCTCACCTGTCAACTATCGCGTCCATAATCAAAAGAAGAGGCGTGCAGGACACGGACACAAGGAGAGCAGTGAACACCACGAACGCATTATAACACCGCATTATAACAGATATAACAGATTATAACGGCGTTCGTGGTGTTCACTGCTCTCCTTGTGTCCGTGTCCTGCACGCCTCTTCTTTTGATTACGGACTGTTACCAACTCGCTCAACATTCTGTCCTTTTGAACTATCGCGTCACTCCCCTTGACGCCCCAACAGACGGCCGTTGCTGCAACACGGAGGTTGTGCACATGTCCCGCATGAAACTCTTCACGTGGCGTTCAATGTATTGAATCGCGCCCAGGATGGCCGCTTCCCGTGGGGGGGAGAAATAGTGTGGGCGTTTATTAAGCACGTCTTCATTATGTGTATTTTACCATCATCCCAATGCGTTCTGCGCATCTTCTTCATCGCTGGTGTGTGATCATCATCATCGCGTTTGTGCCCATCGCGTTGGCATCATCGGGCGACCTGCCGAGCTACTGAGAATAAACGTTGTCCAAACCGAGGCCTCATAGGTCTTTCACGTTTACAAACAGATTCGTAAGTTTGTTGGACGGCATGTGCGCAACGCGAGATTCATATCTTGAAAAGACGCGGCTTAGACCTTCGCTGATTCCAAGAACATATGGGTGCCGCCGCTTCTTCGGAACGGCTTGCCCTGGGTTGGCCTAGGATTAAGGACAAGATCTTCGACATTCCTGATGAACTTGTTCGGGTACCCGTTCGTTGATACTTCTTGATGTATTGTGTGAGGTTATTTCCTTATTTCGTCGTCACTAGAGTAAATGCGTATTGCCCGCGTCACAAGAAACGACGAATTGCTTGTGACAGGCTGGATGGCACGAATAAAATTCAGGTAATGTCCGGTATGCGTCGCTTTCCTGTGCACAGAAAATGAAAGGCTAGTTCCCGTACAGCTCACCTGGAGATCGAGGAAAGGGAGGCTGCTGCCACACTGATATTCTGCGGTGAACTGTATGGCGGCTTCTGTCGAGTTGCGAAGCAGGAGCCGTGGAGTATCATTCGTATTCGCAGTCGTCCACGTAGCGGATGTAGATCTTTGGCTTGGGAGCGAAATCAGCGAGGGCCCTCCGCTCAATGACTTCCATTACCAATCGTACCGGAACTGGCACAGCGCATTACGGAAAAAGAAACGACCGAGCAGACCGACACAAGAGGGCAGTCCTTTTGTGTCGGTCTGCTCGGCCGTTTCTTTTTCCGTAATGCGCTATACCAGTTCCAGTCATCATCTTCATCAGCCTGTCTACGCCTACCGCAGGGCAAAGGCCTCTCCCATCGATCTTCAATTGTCCCTGTCCTGGGCTAACTGGGCCCAATTTATCTCTGCAAACTTCCTGATCTCATCTGCCCACCTAACTTCTGCCGCTCCCTGCTACGCTTGCCTTCTCTAGGAACCCACTCTCTTACCCTTAATGACCAACGGTCGTCAAAGGCTACTCACCAGTAGACCATATTCATACTATCAATCAGGTGATAGAGAAATGCGCGGAGTATAATCAACCCCTATATATAGCCTTCATACATTACGAGAAATCATTTGACTCGGTCGATACCTCAGCAGTCATGCAGGCACTGCGGAATCAGTGCGTAGACGAGCACTATGTAAGACTACTGGAAGACATCTACAATGGCTCCTCAGCCACCATTGTCCTCCATAAGGAGAGCAGGAACATACCTACAAGGAAGGGCGTAAGACAAGGGGACACAATCTCTCCAATGTTATTCACAGCATGTTTACAACAGGCATTTAGAACACTGCACTGGGAACAGGTGGGTGTAAAGGTTAATGGGGAATACCTCAGTAACCTCAGATTTGCTGATGACATTGCCTTGCTAACTCGGGAGATGAATTACAATGCATGATTACTGACCTTAACAGGCAAAGTATAACAGTGGGCCTGAAAATTAAAATGCAGAAAACCAAACTAATGTTCAATAGCCTTGGGCGAGCACAGTGATCTGAGATAGCTGGCGAGGCATTGGAAGTAGTAAGTGAATATGCCTACTTAGGCCACGAGTGACCCCTGATCCGAATCATGAGGCTGAGGTAATAGGTAATTAGGAGTATTAGAATGGGGTGCAGTGCATTCGGCAAGCATTGTCAGATAATAAATGGTAGCTTACGATTGTCTCTGAAGAAGAAAGTCTATAACAGCTGAATCATACCGGTACTCACCTACGGTGCCGAAACTTGGAGGCTAAGAGGGTTCAGCTTACATTGAGGACGCCTTGAAAAAGACCGGTCCCGCGGTCGAAACTGTTGGCAATAAACGATAACTGCGAAGTCGTGTCTGCTACTTCACTATATATATATATATATATATATATATATATATATATATATATATATATATATATATATATATATATATATATATATATATATATATATTGTTACAGCGCGCCAGTGGTTTGAGACAGGCGCCAGTGGCTCGAGAGAAACGCGCAGAGAAGAGAAGAAGACGACGTTGCGTTGTTGAGACGATCGCGACTGCCTCGGTGCCTCGGCTTTGCTTACGCATTAAAAGCCCCTGAAACCTACGTGGTTCGTAACAGATTTGGTGGAAGGTGCTGGGTACCACGAACCCAACGACGGAAGCACTACTGCGAGGACTTCGCCGCAGCCGCCGCCTTGCTGGACTCTCGCCTTCGTCAATCGAGATGTCCCAGGATCAGACCACCACCTCCGGTGCTTCGAGGGCAGCTCCAGCGGGTTCCATGGCGTACTACAGAGTGCCACCGAATTTCGGTGGGACCTCAGGAGAAGACGTCGAGGATTGGCTCAAGAACTATAACCGGGTGAGCAGAAGCAATGGCTGGGATTCCGCAGCGAAGCTCAGTAATGTCGTGTTTTCGCTAACCAACACCGCGCTTATGTGGTATGAGAACCACGAAGACCTATTAACCACTTGGGATACCTTTGTTCAAGAGGCCCAAAAATGCTTCGGCGATACTGACGCAAAGAAGAAACAAGCAGAGCAGACATTGGCTCATAGGGCACAGCTTCCAGGGGAGACATGTACGATGTACATAGAAGAGATTTTGAAGCTGTGCAAAGTAGTGAATGCCAGAATGCTGGAGGAGGATAAGGTTGGGCACGTTCTTAAGGGCATAGCCGAAGACGTGTACAATTTTCTCATTGGGAAGGAGAGGTTGAACTCCGTGTCCGACGTGATACAACACTGCCGCACGTTTGAAACGCTGAAGACGCGCCGGATAGTACCAAAATTCGGACGTTTGTCTAACGTCCCCACAGTGGCTAGCGTCGACACAATGTCGTCGAGCGATCTTTCCTCGACAATTCGGCAGATTGTACGAGAAGAATTGCGTCGACATGAGGAGATTTCTCAGTGTCCCTCCGATTACGAAGACATCTATGCGAGCGAAACCCAACGTGTGAGAGCTCCGGCAACTGCAGCTCCATGGCAACCTTCAGTTAATGTAGCAGACGCCACTGAACACCGAGGGCGACTGCCGTCGGGGTTTTCAAAATGGATGCCCTCCAATTTCGAACGGCGCTTTCGCCCTCCTCGTCTATCTCGGCAGTCGCCTCCTGACTACGGTGTCCGAGAAGATCGGCGCTACTACCCTACGCCTAGTGAGAGGACTGGCTATTATGAGCAGCAACGTGTGTCTCGACCTTTTCCAGTGTGCTACAGCTGTGGAATCGCTGGACACATTGCACGATATTGCAATAATCGCTCGTCATACCAGCGAGAGCCCCCGTTCGTCCCTTACTCCCAGCCTTTCGACAGCCCGTTCTCTCCGCAACGGCCACCACACATGCCTACACGTGTACAGTACTCCTCGCCGGCCTCTGACCGAAGCGTAACGCCGCCACCAGCTCCACGTGTCCCACGGTCTCCATCACCGCGCCGACGCTTCCGGTCACCGCCGCCGGAAAACTAGTTGGTGCGGCCATTGGGGGTTAAGCCGCAGGATACCAGGCATTTCCGACAGATATACCCCCGTCAGCGTTATTACTAAAGAACAAAGTTTATGTACTTGTTGATGGAGTGGCTACAATGGCACTTGTGGATACTGGGGCGACCATTTCGGTGATGAGTGCAAGTTTTAAGAACATTTTAGGTCAGAAAGTGATGTTTTCTCCAAGTCGTGGTGCGACGTTCCGTGGTGTGAGTGGTGATACGTTGTGTCCTGTGGGTGTTTGTACCGCAAACGTGTTTTTGTGCGGTAAAGTGTTTCCCACGGAATTTGCAGTGACAAAAAGGTCCACGCATGACGTTATTTTGGGTCTTGATTTTTTGAGGGACTGTGGAGCAACTGTTGACTGTAGGAGCGGGAACATCTCCGTGCATGGTAGTTGTCCGCCTACGCTCCTCGAGAATTCACCCCGGACCGACTGTATCTTCTTTGTCTCTGAGGACACAGTTGTTCCCCCGTTTTCTGCCATGTGCGTTCCAGTTACGTGCTCCAGTGACGATCCTGCCATGTTCGATGCCACACTAGAACCGATTCATTCAGCATGCATAAAAAAGAACATTTCAGTACCTCATTGCGTGGTATCTGTAGTTGAAGGACGCACAGGAGTATGGACTGTTAATAGTTCAATGGAACCTGCAGTATTGCCCCGAGGCATGAAACTTGCTTTGTTTAAACCCCAATTGTCTACGACCCTAGTTGCCCTTTGTTGATACTGCTGAAGAGAATGCGCGTTTACGTCCCAAAGGTTCCGACGATTCGCAGCTTTTACGAATGATCGACAAGTCACTAAGCCCAAGTGAGCGTCATGTACTTCTGGACGTTCTCGCCAAGCACTCGGAAGTGTTCGACTTTTCACAGAGCAGCAAAACACCTTCAATTCCAGCGTCTCGAATACGTCATCGGATCAACACCGCGTCAGCACACCCCATACGGCAGAAACCCTACAGAGTCGCACCATCCGAACGCAAGGTTATCAACGAGCAAGTGCAAGAGATGCTGTCGAAAGGAATAATTCAAGAATCGGCGAGTCCCTGGGCCGCTCCCGTCATCCTTGTGAAAAAGAAAGATGGTACGTGGAGATTCTGCGTTGACTATCGCAGATTGAATTCTGTTACTAAGAAAGACGTCTACCCGCTCCCGCGCATTGATGATGCCATAGACTGCTTACATTCCGCTTCCTATTTTTCTTCTGTTGATTTGAGATCCGGATATTGGCAAATCCCTATGCATCCAGACGACAAGGAGAAAACGGCATTTGTTACGCCTGATGGGCTGTATGAATTTAACGTCATGCCGTTTGGACTGTGCAATGCCCCTGCGACATTTGAAAGATTCATGGACACCATTCTGCGTGGTCTGAAATGGCAGATTTGTATGTGCTATCTTGATGACGTCGTCATTTTTGGGCGCACATTTCACGAACATAACACTCGTTTGGATATCGTACTCGACTGCGTTAAGAAGGCCGGTCTTGTGCTCAACTCGAAGAAGTGCCGTTTTGGCGAACGCCAAACACTGGTATTAGGACATCTCGTGGATAGACACGGCATTAGACCTGACCCGCAGAAGACAGCAGCAGTTGAATCATTCGCACAACCAAAATCTGTGAAGCAGCTACGCAGTTTCCTGGGGCTCTGCTCATATTTCCGGCGGTTCATACGTGGGTTCTCGGATGTCGCACACCCCCTGGCGAATCTTTTACGCAAGAACACCCCGTTCCACTGGACCCCTGAGTGCGCCGCCGCTTTTCGCCAACTGAAGTTATTATTAACTTCGCGGCCAATACTTCGGCACTTTGATCCTTCATTACCAACGGAGATTCACACAGACTGCAAGTGGCATTGGCGTCGGCGCCGTCCTCATTCAACGCGCTGACAACAAAGAACATGTCGTGGCCTACGCGAGCCGCTCTTTAAGCAAACCTGAACGCAATTATACCGTGACCGAACAGGAGTGCTTAGCGGTAGTATTTGCCGTACAGCGGTTCCGCTCGTACATATATGGCCACCATTTCACCATTGTAACCGACCACCACTCCTTGTGTTGGTTGGTGAACCTTCGGGATCCATCCGGTCGCCTCGCGCGATGGGCGATGCGCTTACAAGAATACGTGTTTACTATTTCCTACAAGAGTGGCCGTCGACATGCCGATGCGGATTGCCTTTCTAGGATGCCACTACCTACAACAGATTGTGACGCCGATAACTTCGACCACCTTATCGCTTCTCTGTCGCGTGACTTTCCCGACGCTTTGACTTTCGCCGCCGAGCAGCGCAAAGACCCCAGTTTGAAAAACATTTTCTCAGCAGCAGAAGATTCCATGACCGAAAACCCATACTGTATCCGAGATGACCTTCTTTACAAGAGGAATTATCCACGACTGGCGCCCGCTTTCTACTGGTGGTTCCGGAATCCCTTCGATCGTCTGTTCTGCATGTTACACACGATGACCCCACGTCTGGTCATCTTGGAGCCGCACGAACGCTGCATCGTACCAAAGAACGATTTTACTGGCCTCGAATGCGCAAGACGATTGATGTCTATGTAGCCAGCTGTACACAGTGTCAGAGCCACAAGCGACGAACTGCTGCTTCAGCCGGTCAACTACAGCCAGTAACGCCCCCCAGCTCCCCTTTTGAAAAAGTTGGCATAGACCTGATCGGACCGTTTCCGCGTTCTTCAAAAGGCAACCGGTGGATAATCGTGTGCGCCGACTACCTGACACGCTACTGTGAGACAGAAGCCCTACCGTCCGCCACCGCAACTGAGGTTTCTGAGTTCATGCTGCGTTCGATTATACTCCGACACGGGCCGCCTCGCGTGATAATAAGTGACCGTGGTCGCCAGTTTACGGCCGATGTCGTCGAAGAATTACTTCGTTTGTGTGCCTCGAAGTTCCGACATTCCACAGCTTATCACCCACAGACAAATGGTTTGGTTGAGCGTACGAACCGAACATTGATTAGCATGTTATCGATGTACGTCGCTTCAGACCACAAGAACTGGGATGAAGTATTGCCATTCGTGACGTACGCTTTCAACTCTGCGAAACACGAGACCACCGGCTATAGCCCTTTCTACCTCCTGTACGCTCGTCCACCTCGACATACGCTGGATACAATCTTCTCCTTTGTTGTTCATGACGACTCGGCCATCGCAGAGGTTTTGTGTCGTGCAGAGGAGGCCCGTCGACTTGCTCGCTTACGTACGTTGGCTTCACAGGACTGTTCAAAAGCACGCCATGACAGTCACCACAGGAATGTCACCTATGTTCCCGGTGACCTCGTTTGGCTGTGGACCCCCGTACGCAAGCGTGGCTTGTGCCAAAAGCTACTTGCGGAATACGCCGGACCATTCGTAATCTTAGAGCGTCTGAGCGAGGTGGCCTATAAAATTGCACGCCTCACTTCAAGCGGAAGACGCTCATCTAAAACTGACGTGACGCATGTCGCCCGTCTAAAGCCTTTCACATGCAGGCAACAGGAGTGACTCGCCCGGAGGGCTTCGTCTGGGAGAGGAGAAATGTTACAGCGCGCCAGTGGTTTGAGACAGGCGCCAGTGGCTCGAGAGAAACGCGCAGAGAAGAGAAGAAGACGACGTTGCGTTGTTGAGACGATCGCGACTGCCTCGGTGCCTCGGCTTTGCTTACGCATTAAAAGCCCCTGAAACCTACGTGGTTCGTAACAATATATATATATATGCACTGGATATTGACTTGCAATGAAGTGCCGGTGGGAGATTTCACTTGTGCATAGTTGAACCATAAGGATTCGTAGCGTGCGCGTTAATTAATTTAATCCGGAACTCGGCACAATCTACGATGAACGTCCGGAGCTTCGCCTACTCATCATCATTCACTCCGTGGAGATGCGTGGATTTTGTTTTTGCAATGACTAGTAGTCATGCAAGAAGAGTAAAAGAGAGCCAGGCCTGCGCGGAATCGCAGGACAGTGACACCCTAAGCTGGAGGAGCGACCTTCTTAGAGGCCAGTGTAGACGCTTGGGGAAACTAGTGCAAGTACAGGTGGTAGGTATCCCCTGCGCCATAACACTGCGGTTTAGCACAGAGGTCTGTTGTGCCCGACGTTGCCCTGCTGCGGCCGCACGGGGAGCTCTTCTATTACTTCAGCAGCGGTCCCCACCTTGCGAGGAGGCGCCATCAGGTATATCGAAAAGCCGTCAGGTTGCTGTCGGGGCTGCGCACGTCGCATGGCACGATACGAGAAAACTACTTCGCGAGGCAGGGCTTCGTAATAATGGTGACGGAAAAGTTGGATAAGATCGTTTCATAATGGAATGGTGATGTTGATGCCTCTGTAATCGGTGCAGAGCTACAAATCATGTATCCCTATGTTCTTTCAAATGATTCCTCACACTGGTTACGCAATGCATTTTCTGCGACGCGTAGTGGCTTAGTACTATTCTGCGACGTAACATTGCATTTGTTGTTGCGAATCCTCGGCAGACTTTATACTTGTTTAAGTCATTTGGCGCTGATTTTTCAACCACAGGCGAAGCTCAGTGGTAGACGGCGACGCAGGGGACGTGGGTTCGAATCCTCCTCCGTCCTGGTTATTTTTTTTTCTCAAGTGTGCGCGATAGTGGTCACGGAGACCGGCTGCGGCGGACAACTACGGCGCCAAAAACGGCCCTTGTTGTGCTCTCACAACACCTTACGCTGTAAAAAGGGTTTTGAATAAGCGACCATTGCGGCAACATACCTCCTATTAACACAGCAGCACGCTTACTCGCCCCACAGACGTGCGCGGTAATAAGACACGAACAGTGGTTCAACACTGAAAACAATGCGTTTCAGGTGGAAGGCTACTTAAGGTGATTCAGCGGCCTCGTCATGTCCTCGCTGTTGCGCTGTTGTTCTTGTAAACTTAGGTGAATCATTTTCTTTTGGCGAGCTACGCAAAACAAAGCTAAATGCGGAGAAAGTTGAAAAGTGTTTGTCTATATTTATACGTTAGTCGTCTCTTGTTATGACCTCCCATGAGAACAAAAAATGAAAACAAGGCACTTCACCCTCACCAGTTTGCAAGCGCACAGCCATGTCGTACGCCAGGCAGGCCCTTGCAATCGCCTCACCATGGCCTGTCGTGGAGACAGCACACAACGAGTCATCAGAAAATCCGCCAGCACCCACTAGGGGGCTGTCGCCGACACGGCCGCAACGTTGGCCAGTCAGGCCACCTGTCGACGTAGCACATGCGACATGGCCGGCCGCGTCAACTGCTACTGCACCCACAGTGTCATGCTCCCTGCACACAAGCAAAATGTGACCAGCATTTATAAAAGCACGCTAGTCACCTGACCAACACCAAATAGACACCAGTACTCTCTCATAACCACTGCTTTGTACCACGTCAATCACGACGGTGCCTTTGTTCTGGTTTGTTGACGGTGATCTCATTGCCATTTCCTTGTGAAGTGAAGCGCGCTTATGTTTCATGCCACTTCGAGGATCCACCGCTCTAAAAAAAAATCGCGTGGCCGCCGCGCACATTGGAGTGCCTTCTAGAAAATCAATGTGATAATACCAGGACGCGCTGTGACGTACTTATAATAGCGTATGCATTTCGCAATTGGTCATTTTTTACCGTCGACCGACGACTGCTTACGCCGCTGTCGTATTGCAGTGTGATTTGCTTTGCTATAGGTTCGCCCATGAACCATCGACAACGATTTGAGTTCTGCAGCGTCCTTCATCGTCACGAACACGTAACAGCATCATTCAACATTTTAAGGCCTGTTCTGTCTCATTCGAACGTCAGTTTCGCCACGCGGGCGAAGCAACGAATGCGGTAGCTATTCATGATATAATATACAATGTAACACTGCGAGCTTTAGAGGCAATCTGAATTGTATTGAACGTGGACCTAGTCAAGTAAGCATGCAGGGGTGCTTAAAGGGGCCCTGCGACACAAATTGAATAGGCCGTTTTTATCACTGATTCTAGAACTGTTGCCCGCGGGCATGTCGGAGCGAGAGTAGAAACGCGGAAAGCAGCGTGGTTATAATTTTATTTCAGCGAACAAACCGCCCAAAATCGCCTTCTGTTTTAACTGAGGCGACGTACAACGGATAATTTTGTTACAGGAAGTGACATAGAGTGACGACATAGGAGGGGCCAGGCCGGGCGTTCTGATTGGCCTGACGCTCCAAGGTGCTTGTTACACACGTGTGGTGTCTGCTTGATCACGCTATTCAGTACCAAAATGTACGAAAATAGTTTTTATGGTTCGTAAGATAGAAAGGATCTGACACTACCTGCAAAACGACACCAGGTGTGTTGACAGCCGGGCGCTATCTGCGCGCGCGCTCTGCTCCAGGCGTCTTCCGGTGTCGCTCTATAAGACGCGCGTTGCTATTTCACGCCTCCACTGACGTCAGCGGGAGAGCGAAATACGAAAGGGAATGTTGGTTTCATGCTGTCTGCTCGTGTTTTGAACTTCGAGGGCTAATAACTCCAGTTCTGGACCACCGATTTGCATAATTCTTTTTGCGTTCATCTCATCATTCGATCCTACACACACACTGCAGTACTGCAGACGGCAGTTGAAAAATTGTCGTAGGGCCAAGCGTGGCGAGACTCGCACGAAGGGAATGAATGACTTGCCGCTCGCAGGACAGTGGCACTGATGAGAAACGGAGCCCGTGTCAAAGGTTATTTGCGTTCTATCTTGCTGCTTTACGGTGTGCAATGCGTGTGTATCACGCTGTGGTAACTTAGGAGAGGAGAAAGCGTTCACTTTACGGCACGGGGGAAGGTAGCGTACGTTAACGGTTAAATATGAACAGCGAGCTCGTATGGCCGCGACGCGGGCCACACTAGATCACACTGCACGCAACTGTAGACGCGCAGCACAAGGCACATTTGCGAGCAGTTGCTGCGGTGCACCGAGAGGTTCCAATGACGACATGGGAAGCGCGCTTTACTTCAGCGCGAGTATCGTTCTGCTGGAGTTCTCCGGCAGGCGTTCTGATGAGACGCGGTGACATGATGGCGTAATGTGCTGTCGAGCGGAAGAGACAATGGCCCAGCAGAGCTGCGAGCTACGTCACGTTGTTTTTATTTCTTCTGGCAGACGATTCACACCGCGCGACCGCGCAAAGCATCCTGACCATTGCGAACTTCGCGCCGTCGAGAAACTTGGGCCTGCACACAGCGGCACCAATCAAGGGCTGGACAGATGCTCCGATTTTCCATGCGATTCAACGTCGGATGCCATGTGCTCCGACATGCCGCATAGGACGCTTCAAGACACACAGGGCGACGAGCGACCACCGAGGAGGCTCCGCCCACATCCGCGCGCCGGCATACACGCTCGTAAAACATCGCATCTCTCTCGCTAGGTACCAAATAAACAGCTTTGTTCAGCCCCTACTTGGTTACATAACAGTACCGAAAAACACTGGCGATAAAACTATGCCTTCGCGAGTGACAAACCCATCACGACAGCCCACCGTCAGTGACGAATCCGAGGGTAGGCCTAGCTGCGGACGACGTAGCCTTCGTCGTTCGCAATCAACCGCCAGCTCGCCACGAAGCGCTCATTTTTGCCAACACAATTAACATTTGTACTCATACGTCCTGTGTCAAATCACACGATTAGTTTTCTCGAAATAGATGCGAAGCGCAATGGTAAAAACGAAGCGAGCCGCTTCGGTGAAACAGTTCCTGTCGATGTTTGTTTACGTTCGCACTGCAGCTGCCCCGGCTGCTTCCGATCTCTCGAGTACGAACCTGACAATGGGGTCACTGGAATCCTGCGCCCTCTCCTGCTTCACTCCACGCCCCAGGATATCCCTGCGTTACGTAGACGACTGTTTTTCGGTGGTCAAGACAGCGTTGAGCGCCTTCTTACTGAACCTCAATAGCATGGTACCGTCCATACAATTCACGGTAGAAGAAGAAGCCCACGGTCGTCTGCCTTTCTTGGACTGCTTTGTAAGACGCGATGGCAACACACTTTCATTTGGCGTATTCAGGAAGGCAGGTACCTCAATTGCAGTTCACCCCTCCAGTCACAAGGGGTCAGTGGTTGGTTCGCCGGGCAGAAAAACTCTGCTCAACCCCGGAGGATCGTGCGGCTCATTTGGCTACCACACGTCGTGACCTCTCGTCTTCAGGCTACCCCAGTTCATTTGTACGTGCCATTGAGAATCGCCTAGCTCACCCTGTACTAAACAGCCGCAGCGACAAGATGAGAGAAGGATTCCTGTACCATACGTACCCGGCGTAAGTGAAAGCCTGTCCCGAATCTTTCGGTCGTATGACGTCGACGTCGCGCATGTCCCGACGCGCAAGCTCAGACACTCGTTGGTGGCTGTAAACGACAAGCTTGCGAAGGATAAGTTTTCCGGTGTCGTGCACAGGATGGCTTGCCCTGATTGCGGACAAGTATACATCGGTGAAACGGGCGATTTCTAGAAAAGATTAAAACAGCACAAGTACGACGTAAACAAGAAGCACGTGGCAACAAATGCGCTGGCTGAGCACGCGGTTTCCACTGGCCATGACGTCGACTGGGATAGCGCGAAGATAACTGGAAAAGAAAGAAACAAGATGACAAGACTTTACCTGGAATCCCTACATATTCAGACGACAGCGGACACGCTCAACCGCAACTCAGGTAATCTGCCCCGATATGCACCCGGTACTTACGTCACATCGTGGAACATATTTAACCCGCCTTCATTAATTCAAAGTTCATTTCATTGTGAACAAGGCTCCCATAGTGGGGTCGAAACGTCTTGTTTTATTTTTAACGATTGGTCGGCGCTCGTCTTTTCCGTCATAACAGCTTACGCCGCAAAAAAGAAAGCGAGCATCCAGGATTGCCAGGATGTCTATATAAATTCTGTGTCATGGATAAATACCACGGAAACGTCGGCGCAAACCACCCAGCACGGAGAAAACGAGAAAGAAGAGCGCGGTGGTATTACTGGTTAAAAGTAATTCCCTCAATGTTGCCAAAACCTCTATCATACATTTCCATTAAATGACTCTGTTAATATAGCACTTACTTGCAACCTTCAGAATATTCCACAGTTGGACACGGTGAAATATTTGGGAGTAATTTATGATAGTCAGTTTACTCTGGCGCGCGCACATAGATTACATAGCTAAGAAAGGAGTGCGCGCTCTTGGCATCCTGCACAAAATTAGCAACAATCGTTCAGGTATGCGGAGAGACACGCTTATCATGATATATAAAATGTACGTGCGTCCTGTGTTGGAACTTGGGTGTGGGCTGTATTCGGGCGCTCCAAATTACAAATTACATCCTCTAGCTCTTCTGGAAAGGCAGGCTCTTCGTCTATGGATTACCAAAAACAGTTGCTACTAATGTTCTCTACCTAGAAGCACGGTTGCCTTCGCTTCTTTGCAGATTCCGATTACTTACTGTTCAGACGTTCCTGAGGGTCTACGAATACCCTATAAAACTCCAAACAGTTTTCATGCATCAGCCTGAATTATTCTTTCAGTCTTATTTCGTATTTTCAGTCTTATTTCGTATTCAGTCTTATTTCGTATTTTCAGTCTTACTTCAGCCTCAATTTCGTACTCCTCAGGTAGTCTGCGTGCAGGCACTTATTGGCCCCCTGTTGTTGTGTGGGGTTTAACGTCTCAAAACCAGCTCTGATTATCATATCGCCTCCATCGAGCAATCGCCTCCATCGAAATTCAGCCGCCGCAGTCGGGATACGCATATTTAGTTGTTTTCGAAACACTTGCGGGTAAGCATTCAGTAGAAAAGCTGTGGATTCTGTTTAAGGACAAGACTCCAGAGCTGAGAAACCGATTTGCTCCATCATAGGTACTAACTACAAGGCGTAATAGAAGTAAGCCATGGTAAAGAACTCGATGTTTTAGTCAAGCGCAGACAAGGCATTTACCGTTCATTTAGACGAAACCCCTCGAAAGAGAACTTGTGCAAACTGAAGCCGGGAACGCGTGAAGTAAACAATGCTACAGCCAAAAAGAAATCAGCCTATTTCGAAACAATGGAACGTAAAATAAAGCAAAACCCGAAGGAACTTTGGAAAAGTATAAAACGAAATAGGAAAGAGAACATTTCAGTTCCTGCTTTAACCAGCGGCGATATTACCGTTTGCGACTCGAAAGAAAAGGCTAAGTTGTTCAATTTTTTTCATTTTACGTCAGTTTTCTCTGCCGCTACTGATCCTCAGAAAGATTTGAAATTGTTAACACACGAATGCACATCCATGCCTGATGTAGTGCTCGAAGCTCGTGGCCTTGAATTATAATGTGCAAGAGTTGTAGGACCTGATATTTTGCCAATTTTATATTAGTCTTTTTCCCACACAGTGTCTATGTACTTGAAAGTTATTTTTTAAAAGTCCTTAAGACACACTTCTCTTCCGACTGATTGGAAAATGGCGTCGGTTGCTCCTACACATAAATCTGGCCCGCGCAACGTTGCGGATAACTGCCGCCCTATTTCGCTCATTTCCGCGTGTAGCAAAATTCTTGAACACATTTTACATACTGCCATTGTTAAACACATAGTAATTCTTGATTCAACTCCAACAAGCACGGATTTAGGCAGGGACTATCGTGCGTCACACAACTGGTAGAGTTTACTCAGGTTTTAGCAGCAGCCCTGGATGAAAAATTCTCGGTCGATTGCATTTTCCTTGACTTTCACAAAGCTTTGGACACCGTTTCGCATCACTTATTGCTGCAAAAACTAACCTGCTTTAATATTAACCCCCAGTTACTGCATGAATTGCTGAATATTGATATGAGAGGCGACTATATTATAGTTGTAAACGCCGAAGAGTCTGCAATAACTGGCGTTACGTCAGGGGTACCTCAGGAATCAGTTCTGGGACCCATTCTCTTCTTATTGAATATCAATGACATTAATGAAAGCGTATAATCCTATATTAGGCTATTTGCAAACGACTGCATATTATACCACAAGATTACCTCTGAAACTGGCTGCTCTGATCCAAAGCGACTTATGTGCGATATACGCGTGGTGCGAGCGATGGGAAATGAAACTGAATCTTACGAAAACTGTGTGCATGAGGTTGTCAAGAAAAAAAAAAGCCCAGGTAAATTTGAATACACAATAAACTGCTCTCCAGCAAAAATGGTGTACGAATACAAATACCTAGGTGTTTACTTTTGCCCCTCTCTATCACGGAATCGGCCTGTGTATCATAATGTAAGTAAGGCTTGCTGGAGCTTAGGATTTTGAAGGCGATATGCACGTGCTTTTCCACGGCAAACCCGGGAGTTATTATACAAAACATACGTGAGATCCGTACTGGAATACGAATGTTGTCTGTGGGACCCTTCAACACTATGAAACAAAGAAAGATAAGAAAAAGTTCAGTCCATGGCGGCAAGATATGTATTTAATGTAGCCATGTACGACAGGCGGTTTAGTGCGACGGAATCTAAGGCGATATGAAAATGGAAGTCCCTGCAGCACCGGAGAGCGTCGTTTCGACTGAAGTTATTACACAGCATATCATTATTTTCATACTCGAATTCGCCGTGACGCATATATTAACCGGGCTCACTACATATCAGCACGCATAGATCACGAACACAAGATAACAGAATATAAATGTAATACATCGTCCTCTAGCAACTTTTTTTTCCGAGAACTGTCAGTCAGTGGAATCGACTTCCTTCCACAATTGTAGCAATTTCTTCTACTGATGCCTTCTTTTCTGCAATAAAAAAAGATTGAACCTTTTCACCACTAAGCCTTACAAGTTCCGTGTGTGCGCCTGGCAATCGCCACGGTCGGTGTACTGACGAAAATTGTTTAGCGCAGGCAGAGAAACGGAGCACACGAGAAAGGTACACAAGGGACAAGTGCTACTTACAACTGTTATTCCACAACGTCGTCATAAAACATATATGAACATGTGGAACATGCGCAGATGGGTTCAAAAAAATACAGAGAAAGGTGAAGGTGATAACGAATTTCCTATCTTATATGCGCGTCGAGAAGTCTAAATACATTCGTGTGCAGAGTTACGGAAGGCTCACTAACGCACCCCGGCCCCCTCTTCTTAATGAAAAGCGGGCTTGCTCATTGCTGCTTCTGCCGAGAAACTTTGCCTCAAAAAACACCTCTCGTGTGCTCCGTGTTTTTGCCTGCGCTAAAAAATTTCGTCAATATGCACCAATTAGGCCCTCAAAAAGTCATATTAAGATCTGTATACCTTCGTTGTAAACTATGCTTTTTCTATTGCTTCTTCTGCCCGTGTACTCTACCAACGCTGTCCGTTGTAATTATTCTTAGGATTTCATTAACTTTTGGACTCTCTGCTCTTCTGGCTTACTTTCCGAATGCATAATGACATTTGTGACGCAGCCGTCCGCGATGCAGCTGTGTATGTTTGGTGTCTGTGTGATCTATATTTTCTCAGTTGCAGAAATTTTTGTGAACTTAGAATTTCCATAGTTGTCTTTCTCTGTACCTCCCCCCCCCCCCCCATTGTAATCCCTGTATGGCGCTGTGGGTATCAAATAAACAAATAAAAATAAATAAATTATAAATAGAAACTTCGTTTTAAGAAATCCGACAGCACTGAGTTGATCGACGTGTGTAACGTCACAATCTGAGGCATCTCGGGGAGGGAAATTATGAGGGTACACAAATGAGTAATTCTATCTTCTTCCTTAGACAGAAGCTTTTCATTTCAGGAGTCTACGGCATCCAGCAGGCGTGTCAAGTAGCGAATATCATTAACTTTCCAAGGGATGGTATCCTTTCGGTCAATTGTAGCGAGCTGCACATCTCGGTATTGAACTTTCACCGTGAGATTCTCTAATACCATGATCAACAGCCTAATACGAGGGGCATCGTCAGAAGCAAGACTGAGAAAAACGATGCAGATGGGTCGAGACATAACATTCCAAAAACTGGAAAGGTTTATTTGAGCAACGCACTCCAGTAGAGCTCGGAAAGTGGCAATCTTGTTCTTTGATTGTTCCTCCTCGTGGGTCTGAAGTGACACGGCGATAGCATCTCGAAAAGGAGCTGCTTCAAGGCGCATCCTCTTTTCATCAGGTGCCTCTTGAGGTGTAGCTGGGTGCGGAGAAGCATGCGGGACAGTTCGCAAAACACTGGGAATGGCGTCGACGCTAAGACGAGCAATCTTCAATTTAGCCTCGACGACTTCGCCTGTGTTGGAGTCCACATAACTACAGCAAGTGCGAATGTCTCACACTCTAAAGCGCCGTTCGCAGACCTGCAAAGCCAAACGTAAATACGTCCGGCGGAGAGCTAACTGGATGAACAGCGAACACAATACTTAGCACTGAGCCCTCTGCACGGAGCGTTTTTCTGGCACAAGATTGGCACGTGGAACGGCTTTTAACCATTGCCTTCTTCTGTCAGCATCAGCCGGGAAAGTGAAGACACGCACAGCCTTCTCGCCGCCACGATTGTCATCCAAGAGTTTGCCGCCGGAACCAAACTTCAGCAAATGGCAAACGCTGGCAGAGGAAAAAGCTGTAACGCACGCTCTGCAGATGTTCTAATTGACAATGATGATGATCCCTGAGGCCACATCCCTTTGTAGCGGGAGATGGATGAGCAAAGCTCAGTCCAATTTTACGTTACCTGTTACCCAACTACCCCTCCCACTGCCGTTTTATTTTTATTTTTTGTTCGCACGTGCCGCTCTTCTCCTTTCCTTTCGAGGACAGGGGAGAGTGTGCAAAGCGTACAGAAACGATCGTTCGAGAAGTCGGTTGCCGTCCTGACGAAGACGAGTCCGCTTGTCGAAACGTTGGCTCCAGCGACAATGCCTGTTCTCCGTCGCTTTTAGCGATCTGTTCATCGGTTCAGGTCTGCATCTTCCCCTGCACTTCTTCCAATTGAGATCATAGAAGGCAACTGAATGTGCGTGTCGGGCGTGCAAAGTTCGCAGAACGCTCCATACCGTTATCGAAACGGCATGCAAGATAAGTGCGGTCTGTGCTGCCCGTCACGAGAAAGTGATAATGGCGCTCCCCGTAAACAAAGCAAGAGAAGCGCGTACGTCAATATACATAGACATGCAAGACCGCCTAACTTCACGCCCTGGGCAAGCGCTTGTGGTAAGAGCGACGCTACTGATAATTGCTTCCATTTCGTGCTCTCCACTACCCCAAAGCTCTCTAACAATAAGGCGGGCAATAATATTACTGTTTTATTTATTAGGTAGTCAGTCATACTGAATTCTGATTTACGTTATGTATGTTACTGTGCCTAAAGATTATATTCTCAAGTGGGAAGAATCATGACACTGCAAAACACAGACAAGCGGGACAATCGTAAACGCGCCGGTATTCCCGTTTGTCTTTAGTGTCCCTTGTTCCAGCACTTCAAATGCATTCATTCAACTAGCCTAATAAGCAGTACTTTGCACAATCAACTTGCCTGGCAACAAGCCTGGACAAGTGCTTTGTTTTACTCACTCCTGGCCAACGTTGATGGATCGCTGCACAGTCTTGTGAAAAGACTTGAATTCTTCCAACCTCTGCTTCGCCCTTGCAGAGACGAGGGAATCATTATCAACCAGTGTCATCCCAATCTCTCGAGCAAAGTTATCTGCCGATGGTCCCACCAACAACACGTGCTCGGTCTGCACAGGGCCAAAGAACAGCATAACCATAATATGAAAAATGCCTCCCTCGATGGCCAAGGAAGTGACATCCAGTAAGCACATTCATTGGAGACCAATGAAAATCATACAGTTTTCAGTGTGTCGTCAACATAAGTCAAAAGAAAACGAATCAGTTGATTAGACGCTCACAGACATCAATATCAATATGTTGTTCATAACCATCAATATGTTGTTCGTAACCGCCCCCTGCAATGCAAGTGGACCTAGAATTCCAGCAAAA
>CM023486.1:12542389-12571765 GCA_013339685.2 Hyalomma asiaticum | reverse complement strand
GGTATGCTGGAGAACGGACACAAGAGGAGTGGAGTGGCATTCATGTTGTCCACTCCCCTTTCCTTGTGTTCACGTTTTGCATGCCTCTTCTTTGTGTCATTTTACCAGTAGACATAACCAACTCGCTAAGAGATCTTTGAAGCAAAAACTATCTTGAGTCTTGGTGATGTGTGTGCAAGCCACTGTTCACTGTCACATTCAAGGGCTGAATTGTTATATCTTGGATTGCTGCCACATGCTGCCTGATTCTTTTGTTGTGTGGTTGTTGTCTGTAGTCGTGCTTTAGATTTGTTATTTTGTTGGTGCGTTGAGGGTATAAATGGTAGCATGGGTCACACAATAAATTCACTTGGAAGCGAGTGGCTCATCCTGTTGTCCTGTCCTCTTGTTTATCGCTTCCTTCTTTGTTTTCACTCATTCTGAGCACTAGCTCACACGTCATGTCACGTGATATTGCGTTAAGTGATTTAAGTGATCAAGTCGAACCCCGCGATAACAAAATCACACAAGAGCGAATTTTCGCAACAACAAAGATCTCACAATCCCCAGCCAAAGCCGTTAGGATTCGGTGCATTTCATATGGTCGATAACGAAACGTTGCAAAACCGAATTTCGCGATAACGAATTTGCCGGACTGTTAGACCTCATAGTGACCTCAACTAAGTCCAAGAAATGTGCCCAAATGCACCTTCTGCCCAGTTCAGTTGGCAAGATAACACCACAGAACGCATGCATGGGTGCCACCATATCGGAACGTCATGCTCGCCACCTTGCTTCCTCTGTCAATGACCACCGCATGCCATTGCTTAGTGTCAGTGCATGATTGGTGAACGAATTGTTTGTGGTTTGTTGCGTATAATGCGAACCACTGTGGCGTGCAGCTTAGCAGCGTGCATGGCTGCGCATGTCCTGTGGCAAAGTTCAACACTGTTCTCTCTGCTGTGCAGCAAATGTGACGCAGTGCTTTTGGGTGGGCGAATATTCAAAATCTTGAATAAGCGCTATTTTTTTGATTTGCACTCAGCTTTCGCTATTCAAGCAAATAGTTCCAATAGTAAGTTGGTAAAGAAGTAGGAAATTAAGGGGCAAAATATTATCTCATGATATTGCCACAAGTAGTGCGCTTCGCCATATAACTCGACTGTACTGTGGCAAAACGAACACTTGTGTATGTACGGCAGCGTAGCTAATAAGAAGCAGTTCGGTGAGTTGGTTAAGCTTCATGATAAAACAGCGCCCAAGGATGGGACAAGAAAGGACACAGGATGGACGCTGTGTCCTTTGTTGTCTTGTCCTTGTGCGCTGTTTTATCATGAGGCGGAGCTAACACACGTATACTGTGGCGAGGCTAACACACATATTGCGGCGAAGTTAGTACTCGCATACTGCGGCAAAGGTAATACCCATGCACTGCAGGCGAAGTTACCTCAGCTGTCTGTTGCACAGTTCAGGGTGGGACTGTTCTTCACGACTTGGAATGACACTGTGAACTATACCTCAATACCTCACTATATACCACAATATACCTCACCCAATAAATTTTTTGCCCATGTTTAACAGTACATTTCTCCATAATTAGAGATGGTATTAAAAATATTCTATTCCATTCGCACTTGAACATAAATATTCAAATTCGCACTCAAAATTTTGCTATTTGCACAGCTCTAGTTATTACCAGTGTGCATTACGCTGGCACTACACATTGCATGCATGGACTGCTTCCTGACGGACTTGCTGGCGATGTGTTGTACCGGCACGTTCGTTTACTGCATCATCGCGTAAGCCTCTGTGCAGTTCCGGCCTTGCTGCACTCTTGCCGTCATCAGAATCTCTCCTGGCCACATCGCGAGTTGTAAAGCGCACTTGGCGTATTTACTCGGAAGTATACCTGGAACTCTAGTTCTCGAAGGTACCTTCACACTCAAGCTGAAACTGAGACCATGTTTGTGGCATTGGTTAGGAACTTCCCATCAGATTAGTTAGATCGTCGCCACACAAAATGGTGGCAAAGTACATTTGCGGCAAGCTTTTAACAGGCAATCAGTACGTGCTGCCATGCCATTATCAGCCGCATGCTTGTGCAGAATTTTTTCAGAATGCACTGAAGCATCCTGACCATTTGGAAGAACTAATGTTCCTTCAGGATAGCCTTTAATATTTTTATCAATAGCTTTACACTGTGATATTTTATCATAACAATTACAGTGCGACACGCTAGTCTAGACAGTGTATTCTGATAGTAATGTGTTTTGTGTTGGTTCAGGTTGATTCATGATTCATGCAGTTTTGTTAAGTATTATGTGGTAATTGTTGCTGAAGGTTTTATTTGTGTTCTGGCATTCAGTTCGACTCCCGTTAGGACTGCGCTTAACGTGGAGAAACTGTAGAGCTTTTATGAATTTGTCATTGGGCTATCCGGATTGTTCACTTAACCCTTTTGTTTTGTTTTGTGTGTGCGGATTGATGTTTTTCCATCTTTTCATGTTTTAGTGCTCATAAAGTAACGTTTTTGTCTTTGTTAACGCCTAAGCCTCCTTTCTCTCTCTCCCGAGATCTCCCCACTCACGTGACAAGGCTGGATATTTGTAATTTGAAAAAATGTCATACTTGCGTGCCCCTAAATATAACCTAAATGCATTTGAAGCCATTTTGTGTGCAGTGGCATTGACAGATCCTTTGTTTACCTACCTTTGGCTTGTATGTTTTGGTCAGCATGACCTGCTGCTGTATGCCCCGTTGTCATATGCAGCTGCTGGTCCAAGCATGCCGAGCAGCGGCCGCCTATGGTCGAGGTGGAGAAGACCATGGAACACTTGGTAGCGCTGGCCCCAGGGGCCGACACCCCTCTCGCCTATCCAGCGTCACCAAGGGATGATGGTATGCTACATCTTGGTTTGACGATAGTAGCTTGGCACATCTGTGGCTGTAATCTGTACAGTTGAACCTGGATAACATTGTCTGTAAATTCATCAGTTTACTTCTTTATGTCAAAACTTAAGTTAAATGGCCATCTACGCACTAACTACAACCTGCAGCGCAAAAGAGGACAAGGACGAAGACAAAAACCACACTGGACAGCGCTGAACTTGCTTGTCCCGTGTGGTTTTTGTCTTCGTCCTTGTCCTCTTTTGCGCTGCAGGTTGTAGTTAACGATGTACCAACACGCCCAATTAGCCACATTAATCTACGCACTGTTGGTGAATGATTGTTATTCACACAAGAAGGCTGCGAGAAGATTCCAATAACGGCAGTAAGAAGAAAGATTATGTTCAGTAGTGTTTACAAAAACTTGATTGCACTGGGATCCCATGATACGACTTGATAACGTGCCATCGTAGCGCTCATCACAGGGGCTGCACGTCAGTAGTAAAGCCTAAAGAAACTCGGATACGACATACTGTGGTGAGAAGTTGATGAAGCTGTCGCATCTATTCGGCCACCATGGGCTGGTTATCAATACCTCTGGTGTTTCCTAATGGAGACGGCAACGCCAATGTTATCATGTTCACCAAACCACTAGCTATCAGAGAAACTTGATAGCTAGCAGTTGAGAAAGAAGTAGGGAAGTTTCTTCTTGCCAATCGAGACCACAAACAAGACACAAGCCTCGTCGGCAACATCCGTTCCTGAACAATCGCGATCTCTTCCGAGATCAGTGAAAGCCTGCCTGTGTTTAGTACTACTGCTTATACTGTCACACAGGCTTTCCACTTGACATCCGGCATTAAGGAACAGGGCACCGGACCACGACACGAGTAATGTGAAACACGAAGCTCTGCCAGTTGCGGAAGGTGCAAGGTGTGCTGCTTGCTCTCCACTTCCCCTGTGCGTGCACTCATGTTGTCCCTTAAACACGCAGGCCTCTTTGCCCTGCAGGGCACAATTTGGAAAAGGCTTCAAAAAAAGCATGTGCAACTGCCCATCTCACTACTGCATCAGCAGAGTTTTCAACTTATAAGCTCAGCTTCCTCTACGCAGCATTGAAGCTTTGTTTCATTGAATTGCAAAGATGCTTCATTGGTATGGAGATAAAAAAATACAAGGTGTTCTATGGGCAGCATCTCCCAAAGAGGCAAGTACTTTGTTGTATCGAGAATTTCATTATATTGGAGCCCGTTGTGTCGGCATTTAACTTTGTTTAGGATTTTAGCAATGCAGTGCACACATACGTAAAATGCAAATTAAGGGTGACATCAACAACCTGCGGTTTGGAGACAACATAGTGTTTTATTTTAGCAATGATGGCCCATTTCTTCAACGTGGATGCTCTGAATCAGTTGCACCAACCTATGCGACACCGTCAGTGCACGGGTGCAGATTCAGAATAACTGTTGCAGCCTGTCTGCAGGACAAGAAGTTAGTCTGTCAAGAGTTCAAGTGCAAGCTGCTGGATGAGGAGCAGTTGCACCACAGTGACGAATGGTCAACTGCCATGGAAATTCCCATCAAGTGCAGACAGCTGCCACCAGCGAGCGCACGAGCAAGTAGTCTGCTGAACTCTTAGCAGTTTAAACTCGGTGTAAACGATCATAACCACCATGAAATAAAAGAGGTGATGAAAAGCTCGTAGCTGTCTTTGGAAATGTGGAAAACCGTTGATTTTTTCAAATGATATTTTCAAGGCTATTAAAGCACTTGAATTTTAGAGGTCCTGAAAAGTCCTCGAATTTTTACAGTTGGCTAGGCTTAGCTGAGCACTTTAGGGGCGAAGCTCGTCGTAGTCTAACCTTGTCCCGCATCAGGCGTCAGTCGTGTCAGGCGTAACCCGCGTGCCGGGAGGCACGCACTCGCCCCAGCGCGTGCCTCCCAGCGTGTCGCTCTCTCTCTCTCTCTCTCTCTCTCTCTCTCTCCCCCAGCGGGTGCCTTCCGGCAACGTTACTAGAATAAACTCAGTTTAAAAAGCTCGGCCGGAGAGGCGGTCCCGCGTGGCGGTCGCGAGAACTAGTGGCGCTGTAGTCACGTCTTGCGCTTGCCGTTGGCTCTCGCCACTGGCGCTTGTTGTAACGGCGCAGTCGACGTGCACGTGCGTTGCAGCAACTGGTACAGTAGCGCGCCCAGGATCTCTGCCAGGGGTTCGATTTTTCACAAAGGGCCAGGCACGCGATTACACAGTTGTTGCGAGTGAAAAAAAAAGTAAATAAAATGCCAAATAATAGTAACATCAATGCGATCGATATTTTATTATTTTTTTCGGCGTTTTGCACAGAAATTAGCGCCACATTCTTCTAGGACATAGGAGCAGTTATAAGGGGGGAGGGGGTTAGGTCGGCTTTAGGGGGGGTTACAACCCCGAACCCCCCCTCCCCCGTCGGTGCGCCACTGAACTGGTACGCTTTGTTCACTCGTAATGTTTGGAACTGTTTTTTTTTTTTTTTGCCAAAGCGAAGTGCCCTTGGATGAAGACACATGCGTCGTGTACGACGCCTAGCGAGGAGCCACGGGATCATTTACGCGCATTATGCCGACTTGCTTTGCGCCGGGGTGCAAGATCGGGGTGCATCGTTGCACACAACCGCAACGATGACCCCGGTTCACGCCCCTTCGGACCACCAAAAGACCCTACGGAATTCAGGAGGTGGGAGCAAGCTTAACATCGCAAAGTTGAAAGCCCACTCCGAAATGCAAACTCTGTGACCTTCTTTTTGAGCACGGCATATTATAGAGCGCTACTTTCACGGTTTTGCTGGACAATAAGTTTTGATCCCTCGGAGAAAATGAGAGCTAGCGCTTGGAACGCTTGTTCGCAGCACTTCCACCCCATATATATATATATATATATATATATAAGCCAAAATGTTCAGGGTCAAGGCGTAAATACCAGAAAAAACGCATGGCGTCCCGCGAAAGCCCTGTGCCCAACTCGTCGACAGAGGAGCCGTCAGAAGTAGAACAGTAAGACGAACGACAAGCGATTACCAACACTTCGGGCACTGAATTGCACACGCATCACATTCACATTCGATCACTTGTCAACTGTCGCGCTACGTTCAAAGCAATGGCTTTTTGAGTGTTTTTACGACGAGGTAACGAACAGTAGGTGCGGAATATTTTACACTAGCCGGCTTGTGAACGGGTTGTGGCAAAAAGCAGCTGTAGTTGAATGAGCAGCTGAACTGCACAGCGAACAGCTACATAAAGGCGAACAGCTTTTGTACAGTCTAGGCTGTGCTACGGGAATGCAACATCTATTCTGCGAAGTTGACGGATAGCCACAGAGTACGCACAAAAAATCTGCTTGCTTTTCACGTTACGCCAGATCTGTCCGAATTGGTTTGAGACAAACCGTAGAAAGGAGCTACTGCAGACGCCAGCGAAGGCAACCGTTAAGAATTTAAGATGAGAATCTCAGAAGAACGTTTCTTAGGGCCACAGCAGCTCGCGAGAAGCAGGAGAAACAAATCATGGAACTGAAAGGAGTGATAGAAACGACCTCGGAGGAGAGTGCCTGAACAAGCAGCTGGACTGCCTCCCACCGCTCGAAAAGGTGGCGGTTGTAAATGCATTTCGCAAAATCAAAGCAAAAGCACCGTGTGGAATGCGTACAATGCAGAATGGTTGCTTAACTGCATGCTTGTACGAATCGCCAGCCCACGGGCCTAAAGGCTGCTGATAGACCTGAATATGCTACCACTGCCAACCACAAACCGGCTGGCACAAATACTGGAGGCCATTTAATATAATATGGATTTGAAGCCGTCTGTCTGGAATACATAAATGTCAAATGAGCAAGCAGCTTGGGGACGCTTTCTTATCGATGAAATGAAGCTTAGGCATTCTTACGAGTTCAACAAAGCCTACCTACAAAATAGACGGCTTTGTTGATTACGGTGGGATCGCGAAGGAGGGCACAGCTGCCAGCTAGCCGACCATGCGTTGGTGGTTATATTCGTGCCATGTTTGAAGGATGAGTACAGTCTATAGCAAGTTTTGTCACAAAGGTCGCCGCACCTGGCCGTGTGTTGGCCGAGCTTGTGCTCGAAGCCGTTTTGCAGCTGCACGAGTACGGTGCGGCCGTTATTGCCGCGGTAAGCGACGGTGCCGGGAATAACAAGTTCAGGTGCAAGCAGCTTGGCGTTAATGGTGCCATTTCAGAGACCAGGCATAAAAATTCAACACCCGTGCAATCCAATGAGCAATGCATGCGGTCGATGCATACAGACGACCTTATGGATACCCACTTAAGTAGTGCACAAATGGGATGTGGGAACGTCGACTGGACGGACGATAAATGTTTAACTTCGCAATAGCACTACTAGAAAGCCGCCGTGCGAAATGCGCGGTGTACCGCCGCTGGGCTCCGTCGTAGCAGACGACGCGCCGAGAGTAGCGGAAGACGCGACTGCAGCGCCGCAAGTTCACGCGACCGCCGTTTGGACCACTCTCCTCCGCTGGCGGAGATACGGAGCTGCGAAACTGAGTTTGTTCTAGTAATGTTGCCTTCCGGCGCATGCCTCTGCTGTCTTGTGAGAGAGAGACAGAGAGAGAGTGAAAGGCTCGCGTTGGCTATGGAAACGCTCTTTCTTAGAGGAACGCTCTACCAGCTCGCAAAGAAGGAGAACGCGCCCTCACCCGCGAGAGAAAACGTTGGCGCAGGCAACGTCTCCTAGCGAGTTTCTTGATTGAGAAATACCGACTGCTCACGTTGGAGAACCGTTCACCGGCCACCAATATATATATATATAGGCACTGGATCTTGACTTGCAATGAAGTGCCGGTGGGAGATTTCACTTGTGCATAGTTGAACCATGAGGATTCGTAGCGTGTGCGTTAACTAAATTAATCGGAACTCGGCACGATCTATGATGAACCTCCCGAGCTTCGCCCACTCATCATCATTCACTCCGTGGATATGCTGTAATTTTTTTATTTTATTTGCAAACTTGAGCCCCACCCCTCCCTTTCCTTCTTTTTTTTTTTTTTTTGTCTGAAACCTGTAAAATTTCCGCAGTTCATGCTCACACCTCTGCTGCCTCGTAAAAGTTTTTGTTTTAACCCTTTCAAGGTTTAATATTTAACCTAAAGAAACTTTCCCAGATCGTCAAATTAATGTATTGCAGAGTTTAATGCTCAGCATGTGTAAAGGTGGGAATAAAACTGTTAAAGAAAATCGGGAACAGTATTTTGGCATCGGCATCACTCAGAATTGCAGTGGGTTCAGTAATATTTCAGTGTGTGTGTGGTACTCCTTGAAACACGGCTGTACACACCGCCTTCAAGTTTGGAAATCAGGCTCTAAAGTCATCGCCCAGTGTGTCAAGAGAACGAGCAGTACATTCATCCATAATTCCACTATGCTGTGCATTTGAAGAACTCAAAGTAAACTCTGTGAAGGACGAGAGCAGGAATGCCTCATGGGTGTCAGTGACAAACAAGCTATTAGCAGTGCCAACAAAGATGGAATTCAACTAACACTGCCCCTGGAAGGGAGTGCCTATAAAGATAAAAACCAGTTCGTGCGCCTCCATTTCAATCATGCAGCAAAACCGAAACTGCAAAAGGATGCTGTTGCCGGTTGCCACAGTCCTGGCAACACGCTGAACATAGAAATCAGTTCATTCTATCTCCGCAAGAAGGTCGCATAATAAAAAAACAAACGCTTAAGTCCTACAAGGTGACAGCCCAGTGAGCATTGATCGTCATTATGGCGTGAAATTTCTAACTGAGGGTTTGAAACCATACCAGTATGGCAAAGACAGGATGGAAAACCACTGCCGTACGTGTACAGCAAAAACCCCCAAAGGGGCCATGGCCAGGCAGGTGTTCTTCTTTCTTTCTTTCTTTATTTACAGCATTGTAGAGGGGAGGGGCAAAAAGCAAAACATAAACGTAATAAGTCAGCCAACGCACAAAAAGTACAAAAGATTCAATAATAAGAAAACGAGCAAAAGCGAAACGGGCAAAAGCAAAACAAACAAAAACGGGCAAAAGCGAAACGAGCAAGAAGCAGAACATACACATAATAAGCCAGCCAACGCACAAAAGTTGCAAAAGATTCAATAATAAGAAAACGAGAAAAAAAAAATGCGGTGTGAAATATAAGTTACGAATACAATGAAATACTATCGCGTGTGCAACATGTAATGCATTTTACATGGAAGATGTCAAGGCCTGACGGAACGCGTCAGGTTCAGTAATACTGGCGGTTGATGCTGACAGAAGATTCCAGTCGCGACATGTGTTAGGAAGGAAAGACTGGGAAAAGGTGACGGTGTTACTTCGAGGGATATGCACTTTGTGGGGGTGATCTATGCGGGATGATATGAAAGATGCAGGCTGTAATAAGCGCGATTTTAGAACGTGATTGTGATAGTATATTTTTTGGAACGCGCAAAGGCGAGCGATTTTTCTGCACATGACAAGTGGAGGGAGATTAAGCCTGATCTTCATGGCAGTTACACTAGATGTTCGATTATAGCTGCGAAGAATGAAACGTGATGACCGGTTTTGGATTGCCTCTAATTTGTTAACGAGTGTTACATGGCCGGGATCCCATACACATGCGGCGTACTCCAGTAGAGGACGGATGTAGGTGATGTACAGCTGTTTCTTTAAAAAAGTCGGCGCAACAGGAAAGTTTCGTTTTAAGTAACCGAGCATGCGATTAGACTTGGATGTGACGTGATTAATGTGGTCGGACCATGATAGCGAGTTAGTAATGTGAACACCAAGATACTTATAAGACCGGACATATTCAAGAGGGGTGGCGTTCAGGCTGTAGGAATAGTTATCGATAGATGTGCGGTTACGTGAAACTCTCATTGCTTTACATTTAGAAATGTTAAGTTCCATTTTCCAAAGCTTACACCAATCTAAAATGTTGTTTAGGTCTGTTTGTAAGGTTTTGTTGTTGTTATGATCAGTAATTTTACGGTAAATGACACAATCGTCAGCGAAGAGGCAAATAGGGGAGGATGTGTTATTAGGCAAGTCATTAATATAAATTAAGAATAGTAGTGGGCCTAAAACAGAACCTTGAGGTATGCCTGGACGCACGGGCACTTCAGATGAATTAATATTGTTAGTGCAACCAAACTGAGTGCGGCTAGAAAGAAATTCTTTGATCCAGTCAAGTAATGAAGGGTCTATGCGCAAGCAATGTAATTTTAGTAGGAGCAGTTCATGGTTAACCTTGTCAAAAGCTCTGGCGAAATCTAAGAAAATACAATTAATAGTCGCACCTAAGTCAAGTGCAGCGTGGGGATCATTAGTAAATAGTATTAGTTGTGTTTCGCAAGAGAAAAATTTGCGGAAACCATGCTGAGAGTTATGAAAGAAGTTATTTGATTCCAAATGTTTAACGAGGTCTGAGTAGATTATGTGCTCCATTAGTTTGCAAGTTGCGGATATAGCGCTAACTGCTAAATATCTGTTGAAAACATGAATGAACACCTCTTGCATATCACAGAGGTTATCTGTCATGCTTAAAGACTTTGAACTGACAGAGAAGCCATGGACATCAGTTTTTACTGCATTGAACTGAGTTTTACGTCAGCTCTGCTTCAAAGTTTGCTTGGAGGAGCAGGAGAAGCAGGAAGCACGATGGCTGAGCTATTCGAAGAGTAGCTATATTGAAGAGGAACTCGAGAGTGAGAGATGCAAGAAGCTAGAAAGCACCTCTGCTGACCTAATTACAGCTGCAGGCAATTACGCTGAAAAAGCTGAGGCAACGACATCACATACAGTAGAACCTCGCTGATACGTTCCCGGCTGATACGATTTCCCAGCGAAAACACAAACTTCTCTCATATCATTTCGAGCTTGCAGTCGTCAACCCCAGTAGAGGGGCGAACGGAGATGCTGAGACGTGTGCACCAAGGGCATCTCGGGTTAGGAATGGCAGCAGATATTGCCCATTTTATTGACAGGTGTGACGTCTGCAAGAAGTTTGCTTATCGGCAACCTGACGAGCCCCTTCTTCAGCGTACCGTCCCTGACTTGCCGTGGGCTAGAGTTGGCGTCGATCTTTTTCAGCACGCTGGAAAGAATTTCTTGGTTGTCTATGACGCCTACTCTAATTTTCCTGAAGTCGAACAGCTAAAAGAAAGCCCAGCAACAGCTGTTATTTGGAAACTACAACAGATCTTTGCGAGGCACGGGTTACCATTAGAAGTTTGCAGTGATGGCGACCCTCAGTTCACGTCAAAAGTGTTTAAAGATTTTACGGCTCGATATGACTTCCAGCATACAATTTCAAGTCCGCATTTTCCCAGATCCAATGGACTCGCCGAGAAGGGCGTGCAAGTGGTCAAGCGGATTCTGGATCAGATGGAGAGGAGTAAAGAGGATTTCTATTTGGGTTCTATGTTCGTGGCAATGATGTTCGTAAGGTACACGCCATGTAAGCTGCACTACGGGGACAGCGTCCTCTCGAAGCACCATTTTGTACTCGCGACGCATCCTTCCAATGCCAGTGAATAGCCTTGGGTATATCTCCTATCTCCACTACTACGGATATGATAGGCTACCGAGATAAACGCGCACTTCTTGTATCAGAAGCCTATCATATCCATAGTAGTGGAGAAGCATGTGTTAGCTTACCCTCCATTTCCCTTCTTTCAAAGGAGATATCGTACCTGAATTGCTAAATTGAAGATGTAGCTGCAATCTGCGCATGCTGATTTGTTTTTCTGTTGTTTATTGATAGTGGCGGCATACTTATGCACGACGATTGTCGCAATAAACACATATGGTAGTTAGTCAGCGCCCGTGTCTGTGCTCTTCCTTGTCCTGTGTCCTGCGCTGTTTTCGTCTTTTTACATTTACGTAGCTAGTGCGCAAACGCTGCCAGAGGAATTCTCCCAACACTGCTTTGAAAACATCGCCAAACCTGGCATTTCTCATCGCACGTTATACGATAGGCGAGACGACGGACATTACTTGAAAACAAAAATAAGCAGCACAGCCTGTGCTTTTTACAGAGATCAAGCAGATGCAGTATATCGGAAGGTTATATCACCAGTGATTAGATCGCGCGGGTGATCCCATGGCATCAAACTGAACAAGTCGTCAACGCATTGCGTCATGTAGTCCTATATTGAGTAGTCGCGTGACAAGCGTAACCTCGCTCTGCCAAGTGTAGATTGTGAATGCTTCGGCCAGTTTTGTCGTCGAGCAAAAGCGCGGGTCGCGTTCGGCAACCTCACGCTGCCAAGTGTACATTGTGAATGCTTCGGCCGGTTTTATCGTCGAGCAGATGCGCGGGTCGCGTTTGGCAACCTCGCGCTGCCAAGTGTACATTGTGAATGCTTCGGCCGGTTTTATCGTCGAGCAAAAGCGCGGGTCGCGTTCGGCAACCTCACGCTGTCAAGTGTACATTGTGAATGCTTCGGCCGGTTTTATCGTCGAGCAGATGCGCGGGTCGCGTTTGGCAACCTCACGCTGTCAAGTGTACATTGTGAATGCTTCGGCCGGTTTTATCGTCGAGCAGATGCGCGGGTCGCGTTTGGCAACCTCGCGCTGCCAAGTGTACATTGTGAATGCTTCGGCCGGTTTTATCGTCGAGCAAAAGCGCGGGTCGCATTCGGCAACCTCGCGCTGCCAAGTGTACATTGTGAATGCTTCGGCCGGTTTTATCGTCGAGCAAAAGCGCGGGTCGCGTTCGGCAACCTCGCGCTGCCAAGTGTACATTGTGAATGCTTCGGCCGGTTTTATCGTCGAGCAAAAGCGCGGGTCGCGTTCGGCAACCTGGCGCTGTCAAGTGTACATTGTGAATGCTTCGGCCGGTTTTATCGTCGAGCAAAAGCGCGGGTCGCGTTCGGCAACCTGGCGCTGCCAAGTGTACATTGTGAATGCTTCGGCCGGTTTTATCGTCGAGCAAAAGCGCGGGTCGCGTTCGGCAACCTGGCGCTGTCAAGTGTACATTGTGAATGCTTCGGCCGGTTTTATCGTCGAGCAAAAGCGCGGGTCGCATTCGGCAACCTCACACTGTCAAGTGTACATTGTGAATACTTCGGCCGGTTTTATTGTCGCGGGTCGCCACCTGTCAATCAGTTACACGTGCCGGTCTACGCGATAGACAACTGCTGAGGCATTCTATCTCCTCTCTGTTTAAGTAATGGACGGCTGACTCACGCATGCACTTCCCGAGTTAGACGCCCGAGTTAGACGAAACCGAGATCCTGTACAGACATAAGAATGAAGAGACGCGTTTATGTGGAATTGTGGAATGGCAGCGCACATGGTTGTTTACGTTGTCATGGCAACAGGAAGAGCAGCCGCTCGGCACTCACTCTCAATAGCACCCTTCTTTTGTGTGTGTTTATTTATTATCGCACCGCCTTGCGAACCCCCCCCCCCCCCTGTTTTTTTGCCTCATGTTGCGCTGTAGTTTCTTGTGTTCAGCTTCTAAAGACACTTGGAGGTTATTTAACTTCAGTGGTGAGGTACGGCATGAGACTTACCCATCTTTAAGCGTTCTCTTGCCGCTGGGCAGTAAGACGGTGCAAATCTCGTGTGCCGATCGACAACAGCGCGGAGTTTGTTTCCGTGCTAGAGTTTGGGAACGGTAATGTGGGAACTGTGCATGTGCAGAGACACACAAAATGAAGTCATACGCACAAGGAGAGAATGAAAAAGGTTGTTTGCAAGGGTGCATATAAAAGGGTGATGTATGTAAGAATTAAAAGTAACGAAAAAAAGTCAATTACTTGCGTTGTCAACTGCAGTACTTACGCGCAGCCACAGCTTCGCTCACCACGATGAGCATTTCAGTCACTGTTGCCAGTGGTTTACAGGCGTATTAACTACGTCTTCATTCGACAATTTCTTAGCCTCGACTGATACTTTATTGTGCAAAGAGTGTAGAAAGGTGGCGTAAAGGACACGAGAGAAAGATTAGAGATGGCCATAGCTCCGTAATAATGTTATATTATTTTGCTTCAGAGATAGCATGCAGCAACGAACATTGCCGTGCCTAAACGAAGCTTGTATTAAATGGACATATAATAAGCAAAAGCAATGCCAGGTAAACTGTCCATTAACAGTGTGCACATAATTATGTAAAATAAGATTATCCTCGAAGTGCTCTTCGCAGACCGTTGACGTCTGTGAGAGAGGCTTGTGCTTACGGCGCAGGTTCTTTTCCCATTGTTTTCTGTCATTCTCGTCCTCTGAGGCTCTAAGGGGCAATTGTGTGCGCTCTCATGCTCCTTATTGGCAGGGTAGCCGGTCTTGCTGCCTGGCGCATGGCAGTACGATAAACCGTTGCAGGTTACATGCGGTTCGAGGAGGCATGAGCGCAACTTTGAACAAAAACAATAAACTGAAAAGCTACCAGCACAGTGAGCTTAGAGTTCGTAAGAGAGGGAAACGAGAGCGAAGTTGTAGGTGATGGTGCAATGGCCTAGCAATGCAGCAGGGGCACGCATCAACAGAATGAATGAAGAGAGAAAGTAAAGGAACATCGGGAGCTGTGATGCAATGTGGGAATACTGTATGATAGCTCAATTTGAGAAGCGAGAAAGGAGGGGAGACTGGAGGTGATGTAATGCGGAGATGACGTTACTAAGATTACGCTGTATTATTAAAGACGTGTAGGGGCTTTACTTTGCATATGCTAGCTCAATGAGAAGAGTGAAAGGAGTGGGGTCTGGGCGTGATATGATGCGAGGACATCCGGACATCGCACGAGCAGCATTGAATCTTACATATGCATCATCTGCATTGGCCCAGACCCTCCTCCTTTTGACTATGCCACGGCAATGTGCAGCGGTGGCGGCCCGTTAATGTAATGCATGAGCGAGGAGGAAGTTGAGTTTCCTTCACATCACGACAGATGACGGTTCTGGCATGTTGCCATGCTGCCATCGTTTGCATCTTATGGGTGTGGCCCATAATAATCGCATGACCATCTCATATATTGCATATTTTCCCAGTTGTCAGTCTGTAGCATTAATAAACGGGCAGCGGACATTTTAGCTGCAGTCAGTAATAAATGCTCACTTAATTACATGCCATACAGCGTTTTGAACGAGCTGCTGGAAGTCACTCCCTAGCGTGTTTTGAGCAGGCATGGCCTTCGGGAGAAAGGACATGAAACCTGCTGCATATTCTTTGTGATCTGCTGACTCTCACGGGATTCCGCAGCATGTTGCATGGGCGGCTCCTCAAACTTTGCGCACGCTATTCGTGTTGCAACAAAGGCGTGCGCTGTCCAGGATTTCGATCACTCGTTTTAGGGGCGGAAATATGTTGTGTCAAACATTAGCATTGGCTCGTCCTGCAAGGTGAAGCTGATTACTTTCAAAATTCTCAGTGGCTCGGAACTGGTAGGTGTACGTTCATGCAATGCCAAGAAAAGACCAAAGGCTCATGCCCCCGTGACTATGTTTTCGTGAAGCATTTCTCGGACAGTCGCATAATGCGGCGATGTCAAAGCGAGCTTGGTGGTGAATTCTTCGACAAACCAAAACGGCGTGTCTTCTTGGAACTAGACACTGTGCCATCAATATTTCTGTGCTGTCTCAAGCAGGGATTTTCTTCAAATTGCAGCGCAACCAAGACGAAGACAGGAGACACCTGAATCACACAGACGAGCGCCTGTGTGATTCATGTGTCTCCTGTCTTCGTCTTGGTCGTGCTGCAATTTGAAGAGCATGAACCAACTAGCCCAAGTCAAAATTCTGTTCAAGCAGGGATTTACGCACCCTCCCCCTCTTCCTCCAACACTTTCTTAACACCACCCGTTGTTTATTCATACACGCACCTGAACATCTTCTCCAGATAGCCAATGACTTGATGTCCGCCTCCCTCCCCCTCGCTACTGGTTGTGCCACGGGTAACACTCCCCCCCTCCCTCCCATACCCTAAATCGAAACTCTAGATGATCCCCTGGCTCAGCTACCGGTTTTCTGTTCATCCAAAAAGAAGAAAGAAGATGAAGAAGGAAGGACACAGCCCACTCGACCTGTCGTGAAGTGCGGAGAACGTGCAAAGACGGAGACTTGGGTTGTTAAGATACAAACATGCTTGATGCTTGCCACGATGAGGAAAATGAGATGGTGCGTCTTCTCGTGTCCATTCGCCATGGGTCCACTGCCTTCAACGAGGAAGCAAACAACGGCGCATGTGTAGTTGAAAGAAAGGAAACGATGCTGTACCGATAGTTCTGGTGCCGACCTAACCAACCGAGCTTGCGTTATGAAAGAATTATACATTTTGCGTTCCAGAAAATGTGCAGTGGAGGTAATTGTTGTGTATGCAACACTTTCTTTTCTTTAATCTGTGAGATAAATTGCATCCACCAAGGGCACGCATGAAACGCATCCATTACGGTGAATCGGCGCAGGTTAGCAGAGGGCACAATGTGTACATTTATCTTTCTTTGCGAGCTTCCTTACAAGATAGAGGGCACGTCAGCGCTGCGCTTTACGCCGTGACTGGGCCACCCGAGCAAGCACTGTTTCCCCTTCTCAAGAATTCTTGCTCCATGGCCAGCCGTTTACTCATTCATTATATGGAAGTTTAACCGTTACGATATAGCTAACCTTGTTATGTAATCCGTGAATCCTATCCTAAATCATCAACTTGTATAATGCTATCACATGCAAATGGCCCACCATTGGAATATTTGTAGGCTTAATTTGCCACATAATGTATGATTGCTACGTAAAGTGCAAACATGTGTGTTTGCATATTATATTGACATATATGTAGTTTTCATGAATGTTGCCACCCTTGGTGCTCTACAAATAGTTCTTTTCACTATATATATCAGTACTCCTATTGCCTGCAATGGCAGTAAAACATGAAAAGTTTGCCTCCTTGTAATAAGTTCTCTTTTAATTATGTAATTACAACTACTTATTAATTTATCAGCGAGTATATTTGCTATGTACGAACTGACGAGCATACGAAATGAATTGCTAAATTTACTTTCATGTTCACAAGGAAACGGCAGAGCGCAAGAGGCAGTCTTTTGAAGCAAATCGAACGTGTGAAATAAAAGAAAGCATATGAAGGGTGCAAAGCGTTAGCATGAGCAAGCTGTCTATATCTGCTTCGTTCTCTTGGTTATGTACGCCTTCTTGTGCTCATTCTATTTGACAGCAAGTTTACGCTCGTCATGCCACACTTAACCAAAGTATGTCCGCTCACAATGAAGTGCAACCAGAATGCATGCCTGGAACAGCCACGTAAGTGCGGACCATTACGGTGACAAATCTGCAAGCGTGGAAGGATATACACGAAGTTCCCATATTTACAGCACAAACGCGTTCTCTGTGCGGTGAGTCACTGCAGTATTATCTTGCAGTGATGTAGTATCTTGTAGGAGCTAAATTAACGCAATGGTGTCTAATAGCAGTCAAAATATCAAGTGCCTAGCAGATGCCTGCCACTTTGGCGCAGCTTCCAGAGTGGAGAAAGCCCATGGGTGCGGCACAGCACCACCGCGGCGTGGCAGTTCTCTAGAAAAGCTTCACGCTCCCTCGTGTATTCGCGTGGCGTTTTGGCAGGTCAGCGCACTCATGAGAGAGTGTGGGTGTGAGTGAGTGCCAGTGAGTGGAAGTGAGTGCGAGTGAGTGTGATTGCCAGTGAGTGCGAGTGAGTGTGGGTCCTGGGAAAATTAGGGTGAGTGAATGTTCCCCCACACTGCCAACCTATGGTGTCCGTTCTATGTAAGCATTCTACATGCATCCATTTTCAGCTCAGAAGAGTTTACATATCAGTGCATGGCCTAAAAACTGCAGCACTAGAAATAGTCACATCATTTCTGGACACAGAATTAGATGATATTTTCCACACTGCACAGTATAATAGGTCAGTCCAAGTTCTGCAGTAAAACTGTTTGCTTAATTGTAGTTAGAAACAGAGGAAGCGTAGGGAACGAAATGCCAGTATTGGTGATCGTGGTTCAACACACTCAATGAGGGAGCACATGCATAGAAATGAACTGTAGCAACTGTGCATCTGTCACACCGAAACTGAAACCAGTTTATCGGAAGCTACTTTGGCGCAGTAACACAGACCAGTTAACTCAGCCCCCCATAGTTTTCGCTTCATTGCCACAGAAAGTTGTCCCCAAGTATAGTTCAAGTTTTCCCAGATATCTTCTTGTGGCCTACAAGACATGTCAGTGTATGTGCTCCCATACACTGTGGCTGTCATTAAATAAAAATTTGTGGAATATCTACGCTGGCTGATTCTCATTGCAATTCCTGTATGGGACCTTATTACAATGCTCTAAAACCTATTTCAGCAAGAAATTCAACTAAACAGGAATGGTATGGTAAGAAAAACATCTTGAAAGTGACTGAGCGATCTTGAAGTACTCAGAAATAAAAATGGATTGCACGAACTTGGCACGGACACAGAAACAAAGACACAGACGAGCACGGCAGTGCGTAAACCCAATGTGTCCATGTCAAGTTTGCGCAACCCATTTTTAATTTCAAGTATGTATCAACTCGCCCACCAGAAAGTCCTATGGAAGTACTCATTTGTGCAGCTGGATCACTTGGCAGTGAGGAGTGGAGTGAGCCAGCTGGTCTGGGGACCGATCCATCGTGGGGTTCGCAGCGGCAGGCAACCTCACTTGTGGTGCAAGGAGCTACCAATACCACCACAGAGGTGATCATGCATGGTGATGTCACCACTTTGTTGAAGTGCACCTTTCACGTTTTTTGCTCCAAAGGCTTTTACGCTGCAGTGGAAGCTCAATTATACAACTACCACTGAGGCAGGAATTCATACTGTATGATGATGGGCAACGACCCCATAGCAGTGAGCTATTGGAAACCTCAATAGACCATTTTCAAACATGCAAGTGCCACCAACGGCCGCGCAGGCACTCGTGGGAGAGTACCCACTGCCGAGACTGGCCGCACGGGCTTCGCGCTTTTCTGCTGCGGTATGCCAGCACTACTTCACCGAAATAAATTTGGCAAGGTCGAACATACTGCTGTGTGATTGAGTCGTGAACATTTTGTTTGTTTAGCTGCGGCGGCTTCTCCATGACTGGCCACATTGCATGCCACATTCCCAAGTGTGGAGAGGTGTGAGTGAATTTTTCTATACTTCCGAGCGTCTCCTACTTCGAGATGCAAATGTGGGAATGCATAAACCCAATACGCCGGTCACTGTCCGTGGTGCGGGGTCGGCCTTCACTTCCCCATATTATATGGGAATGCATTCATAGGCCACCAAATGTAAATTCACCACTAATACTGATCGCTCTTAGGGAGCCTTGCGAGGCTGTCCTCGCTCGAGCCGACCTGGAGACCCAGCAGAGTCCCTTAGACCAGGCCAAGTGTACAGCAACGGCCACTGGAGTAGGGAGCCACCCTTCCCATTCCATTGTTTGCCCTATTTATCAAATAAAGTTTTTACCATTACCCTCCATGATTTCTATATGCCTAGAGCATCCACACACCACTTCGGGGCCAGCTTAGCAGTTTTCTTAATCCCAAGCATCACTGTTTTGGCATACTTGTTTGGAGTCAGCGTTCATCGATGCTGTTAACGAGCACAAGATGAGCTTGTAAGATGAAAGGAAACGTGAGGTTGGCGTTTTACATTGGTCAGACATTGCGAGAATCACCAGCAAGCAGCGAACTGCAATCACCTTCGTTGTGCTTTTGTGTGTTGGCTGACATATCGCTACCTGATCATGTGCGTCCGGATTAACTCTTACATTGTCACGAGTGTGGGAGGTGAGATCTTGGGAGCGCTTGCTCGGATGGATTGAGAGAGAGAGAGACACGCTGGTGGTGTTGAAAAAACAAAACGTTATCTTTATGCACGAGGACACCGAGACATGTACGACACTCACAAATAAAACAATTCACACACAGAAAGGAAAAAAGAGTTAAGTAAGTTATCACGACAACCTACTTCTTGAGACCTCTAAAGCTTATCTGCGTTGGGCGCAGTCCCTATGGGAGTCCGTCAACAATGTGCCTCGTGTTTACGTCTGCGGTAGCTGCTCAAACTCAAATTTGACGTTCTTACGTTGGGTGCGGTGCTGGTTCAGAAACAGAGTCCTCTCGGCGGTGTCGCGTCCACGTAGCCGTCATCGACGAACGGTGCTCGTGGTAGCCGCCGCTCACGCAGAGTCTGTAAGTCTCCGCCACCTTGCTTCCCAGATGACCTGGCAATCACCATTTCCCTGCTAGGCTTAGCCGCAGTCTCGGCCTCTCCTTTGAAGTGATGCCCAGTCTCCAAAGTGACCTGGCCCTCTGCTGTGATTGCTGTGCTGGTCGTCCCGTTCTGCCAGCGAAGGTGGAGCGTTGCGGGTATACCGGAAACTGCTGCAGTTGAGCTGCTGCCACTCCGAAGTCCAAGCTCGACCGTAAGCCTGGTCGACGGCCCCCGGGAGCCTGGTGCCCTCGTCTCCTCGTCACCGGTCCATAGCTGGCAGGACAACCTTCGTCGACCGGTGCCACGCGGAGAATACCAGCTCAACCTTTTCCAACTTTGGTCGCTGCTTGGGTCGCACGCCACGAGCCCGCTGTCCACCAATTATGTGCATCGAATTGTCTACGGCGCGCGCGTTTCTGCGCCGCTCGCTTCATTGCTCCTTTACGCCATGTGGCTCGTGCATCGGGCTCTTTTACTCGTGACGTACATCCGATGTAATTAAGGATGTCAAGCCAGTGGGCATGCATTATTTGTTCCTGGCCTTTCATGCTTACTGCTGGTGTAGCATTGTGTGGCTGATACGTATATTTTGCAAATAATGAAGGTGTACACTCTTGATTTATACGAATGTGCAAACGCAGAAAAGTGCGTGAACTTATAAGAAAAAATTAAAAGCAGCAGTTACGTTCGTGGATCGCCTATTTTTGAATACTGGGGTATATCCTTGATTTGGTCCCAACTGGTTCCCATTGCTGATGGTTCCAATTGGACCCGCTGCTACTCACCTCACCTATATGTGAGGCCAGTAGCAGGGGGTGAAACCTTTACCCCTGTTACCCATGCGTAACAGAGATTGTGAACTATACTCAGCTGGAACCGTACATCATTACTTAATGAGTGAAAAGATCGCTCGTTGCCATCGCATATGTGACCGAGTTGGTAACTGCTGGCCGCGAAATCTGTGGATCAAGTCACACAGCAGAAGTAGCTCGGTGCTGAAACGTGACATTTATTAGAAATATTGCAGCTTGTGCTCTGGCTGGGAATCTTCTTGAATGCTTTCTTGGAGACGCAGCACACTCTTGGGTGTTTTGTGGGTCGTGCACATATTTCATCACCTGAAAGCAATTGTATTTGCACACTGTTAGCAAAGTTAAAAGAAAATCACTGCTATGGTAATCAAAGAAGCGCGCTGTGTACAGCCCCGCACCAGTGAATCACAAGCGGGATGTTGTTACGATCTTGGCTGCGACGCCTACACCGTGTCGTATTACGTTAGTGCCATATGCTGCGTCCACGACTACGTCGGACTTCTTTATTATAATTGGTGGAATCGTAACAACATCCAGCCCAAGCCCCACTTGTGATCACCGAACCTCCTGATCCACCAATTAACAAGCAAGCCATGATCCAGTCGTCGTCCTCCTCACCCCTGGACAGCACACATGCACAAAATTTATATAAGGATCGCCACCGCATGGTGCGCATGTTTCATGTCACCCCCTCCAAGTTTACGTGACGTGAAACTGGTGATCCTGCTGCCATGCTGCACTTCTTGCCTGCTGGCAGCTTTCAAGTGCTTCAGCTGCCACTGGTGTCACATTTATCTGCTGATGAGTGAAATGACAAAGCATCTCTCAGTGAGTGCACACATTGGTCTAACATGCTAAAAGCATTACATCTTAACATTTGCAGCTTAGTGATGATAAAAATACAACTTTTAGTATGACCTAGTGGCAAGAAACTATGTAAATGTGGCTGTCTAAGTGTAACCAAATAGGCAGTAAAGGGGCATTGGCACCAAAATTTCGCTGCTGAGATAGCCTGCGGGGTTGCTTTTAGTGGACATGCGCTTGTCATCTGCCAAATCTCGATGGCAAACTCAGCTCCGAAGTTAATTTAAATGAATATTGAAGCTCACTTGCGCACTCAAGTGTTTAATGCTGTACCTCGTGACATCGACAAGAGCAAGGTGACCACAACTTCCGTGACGCCACCGCGAATGCTAAATGGTGCCTTTGCGAATGCTAAATGGTGCCGGTTACACCCGACAGCTTGTCGTTTTGGGGGCTCTGCCAAACCAAAACTGAAACAAGTCAGTAATAAACAGGCCATAAATAATTACTCGTCGCACTTGTTGCACACTGGAGCAATTGATGTGCTGTGTTATGGCTAACAGGTCACCAACAATGTATTGCACCAAAAAAAACATCAGACGAAAATTTTTGCACCAGCACCCCTTGAAAACATCCGTTAAATGCTGGATAAGCAATAAAAATATTAAATATGGCTTGGCATATTGCAGCAGAACCATGCCTAAACATAATTCACACACGTGTTTGGCTCCTACAAACAGCAGTGCACAAAGAAATATTGCTCACCTTCTGATTTACATAGCACTGTTCGCCTCATAGTGTGCCTGAGGACTCCATGCTATGCAGCCATTGAAGAATGTGGGAGCCAGTGTGCTTTCCCAAGGGGCTCCCAGTTTACACCAGAAACTAGGACGATGAAACTGTGTGGCAGCAGAGAATGTTGGTAACACTGTGACGTCGACACCATCCTGAACCTGGACTGCGCAGTCTTGCCTTCACTGGGTTAGCAGGAGTGCTTTTGTGAAGTTTTTTTGTGGATCAAATGAAAGCGTCTCTCGTGTGAACCTTCACTTCACTTCCTCTTGCTCCTTCTGATTTCTACGGTGCACAAGGCACTCCTTTGGTAAGGCAGACTTGAGCACACTTGTCCCACCTTGCGCTTGTCCGCACACTGAAGTGAGGATCCTTCAATTGGATTTCTGCAGGGAATCCTTATGCAACTGCATGCACGATAGCTGATCTGGCATGTCGGAGTAACAGCACAAAAAACAGAAGGAGTGTAAGTGAAGACAGTACACACAGTGTGTCACATGATGCGTCACTACCAACAAGCCCAAATCACAACCCTATTGTAGTGGCATCACGGCCCTCAGAACAGCAATCGTGTGGTTACAGGCGAGCTTTCCTGCCGCGTAGTCACAGCTTCCATCGAAGATGTGTGCCGTATCTAAAGCAGTCATCACAGAATATGGTGCTGCATTCTTGCTTTGGTACCAGGATGCCTTCAAGAAGATTAGCCAGCTGCTAGAAAATAATTGAGAGCGTTTAGTTTATGCATCCATTTACTTTGTCTTTTAGAAGATTCTTTTGAAACTGCGCGAGAAGACGGGGACGCACAAGACACAATGAGCGCTCATTGTGTCTTGTGTGCTTCTTTCTACTGTCCTCGTCTTCTCACGCAGTATTAAAAATCTTCTGAAAACTAAGAACCAACTAGCCTGCCAGGACATTCTACTGAAGTATAATGCCATTTGCTTCAGACATGGCAGTGACTTGTTGTGCCATCTCGTCCGTAACTCACTGCTTAAATAAAGTCATTAGGGATCCTTAACATACAGATAACAGCAAAACGTCTTTTATCACAGAAGTTCAAACATAGCATAACACCTTACCTGCTTTGTGTGATGTTGGTCTTCAACACACATATGTTGATGTACCATTCCACATGAAAATTGTAACTTCTTTCGTTGGTGCATTTCACTGCTGTTCTTGCTGCATGAAAATCAAGCACCCTCCATTCCTACAGTAGAAATAACACTGTTAGGTTGTTTGACCCTGAATGGTACACCATCGTTGTGAGATGTGCTTGCACAAACAAGGAGCACACACTCCTATATTACTTAAGTATCCCACAAGCACCCCTATCCATTCGCATGAGCACCGTGTGCATTCAGCGTTTTCACGCATGATGGCACCTATTGCAACTCACCTATTGCAGTTGCACAGAGGAAGGCAGCTGTACTTAAACAGTCGTTTCATGAGCACGCGGGAGTTTTGAATCGCCGCGTTGTATGGCAACCGAACACTGGGGCAAGCTGTATCGGATCACGCATAGCACCCATCCTATGTGACATATTTTTATCTAGTATTGACTCCAACGCTCGTGTAGTTCATCACTCTTTTCTAAAGTGTTTTGGTACGTCGATGATTTTTTTATTCTTCTTAGACATGACTGCCCAGTGTCCTTTAAGGAAGCAGTCGAATTAGTTTTAGCGGATTTTAAGAAATGTGGACAAGGTCTGTCTTTTACCTTTGAACTGCCCAATAATCACCAGCTACAGTTTTTAGATATCAACCTCACGTTTTCACCATGTCATGTTTGCTTTGTTTATGACCCACAAGTTAAAAAAGAACTCCTTCCATTTGACTCGGCCCATTCCAAGGCTATAGAACGTGGCATTGCTTCTTTGTGTCTTGGGTCGGCACTGCGCAGATCATGCGTTCACACTATGGAGGCAAGCTTCTCTCATCAGATCACCAGGCTTTTAAAAGCTGGTTTCCCTTAGTCGGTCCTCCGAGGCGAGGCTGAATCAGTTCATCGGAAGGTAAAAACGGTCTATGTTCCAAGTCCGACGCTCCTGGAACAGATGCTGTTAGGTCGGTGGTAGTGCCCTATATGCACAAGATCAGCCACAACCTCAAGAAAGTGGCTGCCAGACACGGCGTCCGTGTTGCCTTTTCAGCCCCCAACAAACTTGCGCAGCTCTGTGATCAGACCACGAGTACCGAGACAAAAGACTGCAAGAAGAAGCACACTGATCCATTTGGGCGCTGTGCAGTTGGGGTAGTTTATGAAATTCCCCTAAGCTGTGGAAGGTCATATGTGGGCCAAACAGGCAGGTGCCTGAACGTTCGACTGAGGGAGCACTCGAACAGATTAAGTAAATCGGACGGTGCGCTCCTTAGCGTGCTTGTAGAGCCTGCACGTGTGAACCGCATTTTAGGCGCGTTGCCATACGTGGTAGGAGTGCTAATAAAACAGCTAGGGAACTTTTGGAAGCCCACTTCATAAAAATGAAAGGAGATATAGGTGTGTGAGTGATACATCTATATCACTGTTTGATGCTGAGATGCAACTGTTTCGCATGCACCTGAAATAAGATAAACAAACTTGCTTTGTTGCATGATTGCTCCGTGTTGTGTATGTGCTTTAGTATAAATAGTCACCCTTCTTCCGTCCTGAATAAATCAGTTGGTAGTGGCGCTTTGTGTGTCTGTGTGTCCCTTTCTTCTGGTAATGAAGTTTACGGTCACTGACCAAGTCAAAAAGGTTGTTTTGACGTTTCGTATGACCACTCATCGCTTGGGACCACTCTATCGCTTGGGAGAATGCTGCTGTCATAGCCAAAGAGAAGAATTTGACAACGAGACTGCTGCTGGAATCTCTGCTGATACAGACGACACCTGATACCGTTAACAGGACAGATGGAAACATGCCCCAAATCTATGCCCGTTCATTACGTCACATACTTCATATTTAACTGGACAACGGCGCTACGTCTGCTGCATTGTGAACAAGGAACCTGTATAGGCTCCGAAACGTCAAAACAACCTTTTTGACTTGGTCAGTGACCGTAAACTTCATTACCACATCATGCTACCTGACCAGACGAGCTTTCGTCGAATTCTGGACTATGTGCACTACAGGAATATGCACGGACAAGGCGTCGTGTCCAAGATCAGGCAGTTCGTTTCGCTTTCGACAAGAACAGCTGCCTTCAAGACTCATCTCAGCTTCAACAAGACTTGCAGAAACGAGGGTCTTATGCCGAAATCTCTTCGTTTGAAGATACCTGTCCGTACAACGTGGGGCCATAGGATCATCCGGCAAGCTGAAAAGAACCTACTGGCAGCACGGATCCAGGAGTGCAGACAAAATCTTCGGAATTTAGAGAACGCAACGTTCTTTGCCAGACGTAAGCTGGAGCATCTTCTCGGAGGTGAGTTTCCCGATGTTCAGCTGCACGCAAACTTCACCGCTCCTCTAAGGGAACGTAAGTGCAAGGCTTCTCAGGACAGGAAGCTCGAAGGGCTACGTCCGAAGGTTCCAAATGATGCCAAGGAAGCGGTCATTAACTTATCCTGCTACCAGCCAAGTCCTGAAGAATTATCAATCCTGCACCGTGGCTTGAACTACAACACGAGTGCTGCCTCTGACCCAAGAAAGTGATCTGCGCTGTTGAACGAGCGGTTTCTCAGCTGCCGCGTGAAGTGCAAGATGAAGCACGCACCAGAGCAATAGGTACTCTCGTCGTGGCGAAAGCGCAACCTGCCGACGGGCCTCCCACCAGCGGAAAAAGAAGCATACGGACCCTACGCAGCAACAAAAGCATCGTCGTCCTCCCAGCAGATAAGGGCGATGCCACAGTATTACTAGACCGCATGCATACAAGGAAAAAATGCTTAATTTGCTTGAAGACGGAGGAACCTATTCCGTATTAACCAAGGACCCCACAAGCAGCATTCAAAACAAACTGCAAAAACGCTGTCCACTGTCTTCCCACCGTGTAAGGTCTCTGCCACCGAAAACGGGTCTTTGCTTCACTGCCGTCCACGGGCATTAGATCCGCCGCCGTACACGAGTGTTAGCTTCGCCACAGTACACGGGGTAAGGTGTCGAAGCGCACTACGTGCGGGAATGGGTCATAGTATATTTTTCCCTCTTGTGTACCAACTTCTTTACCAACTTACTATTCATTCGAATAGTAAAAGTTAAGTGCGAATCGAATTGAAAAGAAAGCACTATTCGAAAATGATTGGAAAATTTGAATATTCACACTCCCCTACAAATCACCTCTCTCAAATAAGAAAACAACACCGCACCAGTAGACAAAAAACAAAAAAATAAGCTAGACGTGAAAAACACGGATGTGCATTGTATTTCCAGTATTTTTGTGTGTGTCTACTTGTGCTGAGATTTTTTCTAGTACTGTGTACCGTCACATTCAGCATGTGGCAGTGTTGTTCTTTCCTACTTGATGTTTGTTTATTCATTTAAATACTCAATGCCATTACGGCGTTACAAAGAGGAGTGGGTTTTACAAATTCATGAGGGCAGTCTTGAATGATCAGGGCTACTAGCGATGGAGGCGGGAAGGTGATTCCATTCGGACCAAGTCTTCGGTAGGTAACGGTGGTTCTTGTTGGGCCCCCAGACACGGACAGCCAAGTGCAGAGAGGGAAACATTTATGAACAGCACGAAACAGCACATACACGCACTTGCAATGGCCAAACAGTACAATACAAACAACACACTCTGACCTCCACGCTCTCGTGAGTAATCGGCACGTCTGGGCTATTCGGAGCCTCTTAAAGTCCGTCGGCACCACTCACGGTACTGCCCACCTTGAAGGCGGCGCATGCTGGTATCAGCAAGGGCACGATGAGTCGTATGCGAGCACACGAGCATATCCTGAGCTGCTCGCCCAGGAGCGCATCGGAATGCGATGCACACACGATGTGGTACTGAGGCCACACCCTCAGTAAATGACTGTGCCAGACGGCATGGCGGCACTGTGGTCACGTCCTCAGCAGGCGGTAGATGGTTGGTCCCGGCCATGCCACAGTTCCAGCTCCTCGCCCTGGCCTGCTCGCATGTCCACCAAACCAACAGCCAGTAAGGCCCGGCCCAGTACATCCCGTCTGGTGTGATGGCACCAGCTCGGTGCGTCTGTTCTCCTGGGTCGAACGTGCCGCTTCAGAGTTGCGGCCAACCGTCGATCAGCCGTCGGCGTTCTAAATCCCACGCACTTCACCTTTTGCGTGCACAAGCGCTTTTCGTCGTTGTCTCAGCTCTTTTTGTTCGCCGAAAACAGTTTCCCACTACCGTAGGAATGGAAGTGCATGTTGGTCTGGCAGAATGGCACTTGAGCTTTGTGGCTGTGATCAATGCGAGATGAAAGGTAACATGGCGACGAGAACAAGGTGTGTTTCGGCTGAGGATTTGTGAAAAATGTTTTATGAAAAAGACATAAGGGGCATACATCCTTCTGTTGGAAAGGGTGGGTAGGTCGAGAGAATTTTTCATTCAAGTTGTAGCACTCTGAAACGTTGCCACATTTAGAGTGCTACATTTACTTCGAAGGCGACCTTCCATGGAGCAGCGTGAGCATCTCGACGACCTCAGCCCCGGTACCGCCGTCACTGCACCCGGCCATGTGTGCCCTCTTCGGGTGTTGTCGGAGGTACTAATACCATAACACTACCAATGCTGTGGCTTACCGATCCCTCCTTTGGTTCATTCAAGTTCCGCATTCATCGCATCACGTCCGGGTCACCAGTAAATGTAGCACTCTGAAACGCGGTTCCGAAAACACAGCGCGGTTTATTAATGTATCTCAGCCATCGTTCCAACCACCTCTTCTTCTTTTCTTAGCAGAATCCCCACTACCAGTTCATGTCCCAAGTGTTGTGCCAGAAGAAGAAGAAAAGTACGCCACAAATTAATACTAGCAGTACAAGAATAATTAGCAGCAATGAACCGAGAAGGAGTGGGGAAGGTAAAATGCAGCAATCACAGATTAGTAAGAGCAAAGATTGTACTTAACCTAAAGAAAACAAGAACTAAATTATTACTAGAAAAAAAATGTAATTAGAGGTAATCAGATCCAAGAACGAAGAATTTAAAGTAGCTCTAAGCAACAAGTTCGAGGCTTAGACGAAACGGTGACAATGTAGAGGAAATGAACAAAACCATAACGAAAACAATCCTTGAAACAGCGATAGAAGTCGGGGGTACAACAACTAAGCAAACAACAAGTAAGTTGTCCCAATCTACCAAGATGCTTCCATATTTACAACCGCAGTTTTCTACTGAATGAGTCCATCAAAACAGTGCTAGGAGAGGTTTTGAAACTTTCATAATTTTTTCTTCACTGTCACCGTCTGAATCTATCTCATCAATATCACTGTCTGAATCTGTCCATCACTTTGCTTACGGCTTGTAATGAACAATGCGACTCACTAAAATGCGCTCAACTTTGCTGAGGAATTTTGCGGTATATAAATATGACAAAAATGCCAGAAAGGTTAATCACGCTAATATTGTGCTTGCATTCGCGTTGCTTCCCGAGTCAGATGAATAAATAACAATTGCCCGTGAAAACACCTCAATTTTGAGTTCAGACCGCTCACAGAGCCATAAAGCGCGCTCCGACTACTGCTATTTCATTATGGGGAGCGTCAGACCCGACCGTGGCTGCCCGAATGAGCATTTTGGACTGACTAAGCTGATGATGATTTATAGTTGTTCTCTTATTTGTATTACTTGTGTAAGCGAGATAACTAAATAAACAATGCAACCACATGAAGGTACTTTGGCGTGTAAGCTGCTAACAGTGGGTGTCGGGGGGCTGTCGCCACTGCTAACAGTGGCTGTCGATTTCGTGGTGACTACTGCTATTTCACCAGCACTGGCTATGATAT